>MU839223.1:0-108534 GCA_030685235.1 Copromyces sp. CBS 386.78
CTATAAGACTATACCAACCCTAACCCTACGCTTTCTACCCTTTTTTTCCGCCCCAAAATTTCACCTTCCCATACAAATTTAAGAGCAACTTTTCATATTTATGTTGCTAGTTGCAGGGTTGCGCTTACACAGCAAAAAAATGAAAATTTCGCTCTAGGGGTTGTTGCAACAGGGGGGGGTTGCTCGAAATGGGGGGTGCTGGAACAGGGGACCTTACTGTAAGTAAACAAAGGAGCTTTGGCCTCTTCTGATGTCAGTCCTACACTACTGCTATGGATGGAGCCTCTCAAAACAACCAGTCAGTCTCAGAGCTTCCCGACAGGGCTGGGTTAGGTCATTGCGCCCGGCTGCGCTTTTTTTTGAGCCTTCCACTTTTTTTTGTTCCTGATTCAAAAGTGTTGATTTTGGAAAATCCGAAATTGAGATCGTCGTCGATGGTTTGGAACGCACGGTGGATATGTATAGGGTTCAACGCGGTTTAGGTAGTACGTACCTTACGTCTTGTTGTTCCTTACCTAGTTCTAGACCCCAGGGGCTGGCTCACCGGACATTAATAAATCTGCGACATTTTCATGGCGTTTTGTTATTGACATGGAAGCCGTATCACGACTGCCCCTAGCATCGCTCTCCAACCTCGTCGGACTTTCAGACATTTTCCATTCTGCTCTGGCAGGAGAACCACGATAATAAACAGACCAGCAATGGTGTTATTGTAAGTTTCACGACCAGAAACAGGCCATTGCACAAGAACAGCTGCCTGGCTATGAACTATGTTGTGTGTAATTAATTACCCAATTCATTCAATTTACCATCAAGTTCATCTCGTCATTATATCCCTTCCAAATCCATCCCACATCCATCGCACATCAACACTACATAACACGAACTTGGTACGTATCACAACTCCCTTACTTCCTCTTCCCCCCAGCCTGCACCACCAAAACACTAGCAGCCACCGCATTACTAACCAACCCCTCCGCAACAACACCCACCGTCCTCCCCAAATCCAAGCCACCACTTCCACTTCCACTGGACCCAGCAACAACATCCACCCGACTACTACTAGCAGCCGCACTACTCGTTGTAGCACCACCACCACTCTCACCATCAACCTTCCCATGCCTTCGTCCAACAACCACCACATCGCCCGCCCCGCCCTTCTTCTGCCCAACAGTAACCTTGGCCAATCCCAGCACCGTTTCCGCGAGATTATTCTTGCCCTCGGTGAGGTTTGACTCCTCGAATACCACTCGCGAAGATACGTCAGCGGGTAATGACTCGCGGAGTGTGGCTAGGAGCGTCGTCGCATCTTCACCATCTCCAGTGTAGGTGGTGGAGCCGGTATACTTCAAGTGAACAACGGTAGCCGTCACGTTGGCGTTACTCGCTAATTGCAGAACCAAGCGAAGCGCAACACGATCATCCGCGCCGCCGATGAACGGGAGGAAAACGTGGTGAGTGCGGTCCGTGATGATGGGGTAGGTTGCCAGAGCCATGTGCGGCGTGCGATGATGATGATTTTGAGAATGCAGAGAAACACCTCCACCGCTCTTGGAACGAGTCAAGCCTGAGGGGGGCAGCTGCGAAGAACGGGAACCGAAACCGCCGAAACCATTATCGATGAAAATACCCGCGTTGCAAACCCTTTCTGCCTTGGCGAGGGTCTTGTGGATGAATTCTAGGTGGGGAGTATTTCCTCGGAATCGGTCATTTCCTGCACCACCTGCCAAAGAAAGCGGCTGGTAGTCAAAGTCAGACAGGCTGCCGTGGTCGCTCCACGGAATCAGAGCAAACTCCGACTGAGTATCGGCCGCGTGGGAAGTGAGCGTTTCGGCATAAGAATACTCGGGGACGACGGCTACGCGCCCGGAGACGGCCACGTTATTGGACATTGATGGCGACAAGGAAGAAAACGTGCGGAAGGTGTTGATGACGGGGTCGCGCAACGAGTAAAGCTCCTCGGCTAGGTCTTCGGTTACTTGCATCACTGAGGAGGTGCGGTCGGTGAGCTCGATGAGGCGGAGGCCGTGGACTTCGAGGGGTTTGGTCTTGCTGCGGGTGATTGTGACGGGGACAGATTTGCTGCCTTCGCCGGTGTCTTGGACGGTTGTGGATTCGACTTCGGGTTTGGCGGTGTTCTGCTCGGTCTGCTGCGGGCTGAGGAGGGTGATGAATGCGAAGAGAGAGGGCAAGCTGTCGAGGCGGAGGTAGACGAGCATGCGCTGGATTTGCAACTGGTCGCCGACGGACTTGGAAGGGTCGGAGGAGCTGGATCCGGATTCGGAGGGCGCAAGAGGGGTTTCGTCCCAGTCGATCTCGCCGCGGCGCCATCTTTCAACTTTGCGCTGGTACCAAGGCGGATAAAGGGCTTTGGTGAGAGGGGTGGTGGCGACGGTGGTGACGAGGGCCATGACGACAAAGATGGTGAAGGTTCTCTGGGAGAGGATCTTGGCTTGGAGACCGATGTTGAGGACGATGAGCTCGACGAGACCCTTGCAACTCATCAGGCACCCGATGGTAAAGGATTCGCGCCACAGGAGCTTGTTGGCACGGGCGGCGAGGGTTCCGCCGATGATCTTGCCAGCAAAGGCACAGGCGATGACTCCGATCACGTAGCCCCAGGTGATCCCATCGTTAAGGAGACCGAGGTTGGTGCTTAGGCCGGAGAGGGCGAAGTAGAGAGGGAGGAAAAGGACGGAGATGAGATCCTCAATCTTTTCGGTCATCTTGATGGCGAAACCGCCCTCGTGGGGGCAGATCAGGCCGACAAGGAATGCGCCGAAGATGGCGTGGATGCCGATGATGTCTGTTGTCAGGAGTTAGTATAGTGTAAGTGAAGGATGTGAAAGAGTATATGTACTCACTTGTAAAGAAGGCAGAAAAGAGAACGAGAAGCAGCGTCAGCGCAACAACCCCCTGCGTCGGTCCATTCTGCAAGCTCCCCGTCCTCTTCACCCACCACACAAACGGCGGTCTCACCAGAAACACCAAAAACAAAATCCAGCCAATGCAGCACAACAGGGCCCACAGGGCCGCCAGTCCGCTGTTATTATTCACCAAGGCCACGCAAAGCGCCAGCAGAACCCAACCGGTAACATCATTGCCAATGCCCGCCGCCAACACCGTCACGCCCACGTTGCTTCTCAACAGCTTGAGTTCTGTCAAGATACGGCACAGCACGGGGAACGCAGTGATGGCCAACGCGGTGCCGATGAAGAGACCATATACGCCAAAGCTGATGGGCACCGTGGTCCCGTCGTTGTGGAACTGGTGGTATAAACCGTAGGCGATGCCGAATCCTAAGCCAAAGGGCAGGATCATGCCGGCGAGACCGACGGAGAGGGCGACTTTCCAGTTGGAGGTGAACATGCGCATGTCGACTTCGAGAGCGACCAGAAAAAGGAAGATGATGAGGCCGAGGTTGGCGACGTTGTTGAAGACGGGCATGGATTCTTTGGGGAAGATGGCTGTTTTTTCCGGTCATGTTAGTAAAGCTACAAAGTGAATAATAGGTGGGCGTAAGTGAGCTGGGTACGCACCTTGTTCAAAACCAGGTATCCTCATCATGACCGAAGGGCCTAGTAGAATGCCGCCAATGACTTCGGCAATGACTTTGGGTTGGTTGATCCATCGTAGCGGGTAAGCCAGAAGCTGGCAAAAGATGATGACGATGCCGGCTTGGATGATGAACAAGGTGATGGGTGCCGAGGCGCTGTATTTGGCCGGGTTGGCTCCCTCGAGAACACCGGCCTGGCCGTTGACGGTTGGAGTCGTCGCGTTCGTCGTAGTTGTGGCAGCTTCGACGGCTCTAATGACGGTCTTGAGGACCGTGTCTGTTATTACTGAGGCCATCTTTGTCGACGACGGTTGACGTTGGCGGTTGGCGGTGTGGTCTGCTTAGACCAAAGCAACCGAAACGTGCGTACCCGATGGAATGTCAGGCGGGTCAATGCAGTGTTTTGGTTACTGCATACATGTAAAGTGTTATAAGGAAGAATGGAAGAGTGGCCGTAAGGGACCAGACAATGAAGAGGGTTGCGATCCGAAAGATGGAATCCGTCACTCGACAGACAGACAAAGAAAAGATATATAAAAGATGATGGCTGGTGTGGGTTGCAACGGACCCAGACCCGAGACCCTGGGAATCCATCCATATCGCCGCCTCTCTTCCTGATAGAGGTTGCATGCCTGACAGACTGTACAATGTAAGCACCACTCAGCTAAAGCACTGTGAGGTATGTTGTGGTTTGCCTCCACGTGATGGTATCCAAGCCGGGGAAGGGGGGGCTCATGCTCTTTTTCGGGTGTTTGAAGGATCCAATTGCAGTCATTATTTGGAAGGATCATGGAGGGAACACCATGGATGGAGGAGGAGGTTGGTTGGATTTAGCGAGAGATGCGCATTTGTTCGGATGTCGTCCACCTTTTGCTGTCTCTCTTTCTTTCTCTTTCACATGCGTGACACACCGATAGACAGCGAGGGTGGTGATAGCTGGGATGGGAAACACCCTGCTCGCACAACTTGAGGCTGAAACCGGTTTCTTACTGGCGCATTCTTATGGACTGGATTTCCAACTGGGATCCATACACTGTCGATAGCGTAGCGTAGGGCCGAGGGTGTTGACGACAAGAAGGTAGTGTAGGTAGTGTAAAAAAAGGGCCTGTGGCGGTCTAGACTCGGGACCCCGATTTGGACAAGTTCTCTGGGGAGGTCGCAATTGGATCGCCTTCACAAGCCATCCAAGCCCGGGGGTGCTCTGCTGACTGACCGCAGCTGACTTGATCTCACATCTTGGCTTTCGAGTGTAGTTCTTGTTTCCGTCGAGAATGCGATATCGCCATCTATTTGTGACGGGATTGGACGGGAGTGATGAAGAGAAACATCAAGAGATGAAAGAGAAGAAAGAGCAGAAAAGCAAAGATCGACAAGACCTTTACTGGAGATTCGATCTCAGGTCCACTTTTTACGAAGCTGTTTGGTTGATCCCGTCCACTATTGGCGGGGCCTTTGGTCACTAGAGCTCTCCACTACTGCGAGGCTAGCAGTCTCAAGTTTCAGTGGTCGTCGGCAGCGAACGTTAGCAAAAACACCAAGAACATCATCGTCACTTTGGCACCGACATTAATTTATCCTTGTCAAGACTTTTAGCAAGTTAAATGGCAACAATGGACATCAATTCAAGGTTGATACCACGGTCGCACAGTTCTCCGAGTGGTTGATACTGTCGCACAGCCCATACCCTTGGATTACCCCAACTCGGGTTTGTCTTTTGTCGGCCTTGTGCTAAGCTGAAAGGGCAAGGCCTCAAATACCGTATATGACGGTGCAAATTTGGGGTTGGTTGGAGGTGACTGACGGTCATGTGAACTAGACCTACTTACATACCTTATACGAACGTATGCAATGGAAGCGTCTATGGAGATGATGTAGACTACCTACCTACTTGATGCTTAGGTAGTCCTGACGAGTAAACGGATTCACAGGCAAGATTATGGTTAAAACCTTTTGTACAATTTCTAAAAAAGGGGTATTGATTCTTCCCACCACATCATCTAGTCTACTTTTACATCCAAACACAGACAACTCTTACAAGCAGCCGTTTACAACTCCAACAACCCAACTACTCCCCCTTCCACTTCCACCCCGCCCTCCTATGCAAGAAATAGTCCTTGCTCCGGATACTCTTCCAAATCCCATAAAACCCCCCAACCGGCTTCTTGGCCAACAACCAATGCCTCTGCTTCTTGCCCGCCTTATCGGCGTCCACATGGATCTTATCCCACACCGTCGGCAGGTGCTCAGCATGATACTTTTTTCTCAGCGCATCATACCACCCCTTGCCACCATACATCTCCCAAAACTTGTCCTGCTGATAATAAGTGTGCGCATAAAACCACTTCATCCCGCCCAGCTCACGCACTTTATCTTCCAGCTCGATATTCTTGGCCACAAACTCCTGTGGTTTATCCGGGCCCCAGCCCCACACGCCGATGTTGAGCATCATGTCGTCCTGCTTGCTCTGGTCAGAAGGCGAGGTGGTGCCAGGGCGGGTGGTATGCGGATGAAACGTAGGCGGGGCGCGGCGCTTCAGGGGACAGAGCCACAGGGGCCAGATTCCAAGGGAAGAAGAAGTGTAATCGACGAACTCCTCGGACGTCTCAAACGGCATGGCGATGTCCTGCACCACGAACCGCGCGGACTCGCCCGAGCCGTGCAAGGCGCGGTACATCATGCGCGTGTGCAGGAAATCGTCCAGGAACCAGCGCGTGAGCCGGTTGAAGGGCACCCAGCTGAAGTACTGGAAGGCCGCGGCGCCGACCCAGAAACCGCCCCGGTCATAGCGGAAGAGGTACTCGGCTAGCGGGACGTAGTCGGTTGCTTGCTGAGCTTCTTTGGCTGTCTTCTCCTGGCAGTGCAGGTAGAACCACGGGTCCCAGGCGCCGCTGAAGGTTTGCGGCTTGATGTTGGGGTCGGAGGAGGCGGGCAGCTCGTTGACGAGTTTTCCCGTGACGACCACGCCGTGGTCCTTGCTGAAGAGGATGCCGTCTACGTAGTCGTTGTCGCCCTTTTGCGTCTCCTCGCGCACCATGCGGATTGCTTCGGCGACGCTGGACGCGCGCTTGTACTCCGTCTTGACAAACTTTTTGGCTTCCATAAGCTGAACCTCAAGCAGGGTCGTCGTGCCGAGGGTGCCGACCGCGCCGGCTGCTCCTCTGAATAGATCCCCCTTCTCAACTTCTTGGACCTGGACCTCCCCCGTCACCATCCCCTTGGCCTCGGCCTCGGCTTGCGCAATATCCGGATTCCTAACCTTCACCACACTCCCATCGCCAAGAACCATCTCCACCTCCCTAACCGTATCGTCAAAAAACCCATGTCGGAAAGAACTAGACTCGCCCGCCGTACCGGCGAACCCTCCACCGGCCGTGATACCCGGGAACTCCATAACGATGGGCGGGACAAGTCCATGCGGCAGCGTGGCTTCCACCAGCTTGTCCATCGGCACGTTGGGCTCTACCAGCGCCGTCTTGGTGTTCTTGTCCACCGACAGAACATTGTTGAGAGAAGAGATGTCGACGAATTTGGTGTTACCCTTTTGTGTCGGAGGACGCGTCGAGTTGGTGGATCCGTGGAAGATGCGGTAGGGCAGGCGGGAGGCGTACAAGGACGAGATTTGGGAGGAGAGACGGGTCACGGTGGTGGCGTGGCGCTCGAGGGCGGCGGCGATGGTGTTGGCGCCGGTCATGGTGGTGGTCGTTGGTTGTGAGCCTCCCGGGAGGAGGAGTTGGAAGTTTGTGGTGAATCGGGTGAAGATGGGAAGTGGTGAGGACCTCACTTCATGTGGGCCGACGTTGCTCGCTGACTGACTGCCGGACCGGGTCGGAGTTGTGAGACCCGAGGTGAGGTGAGGTGAGGTGATGTCGGAATTTTTGTGGACCGCGGACCACCGCGGATGAGTGAAATACCTACGGACCCCGGCCGGTCGATGCCGTAATGAGCGGGGACAAGCTACGGCTCGGCGCTGCGGGAACGGAGCAGGGGGCGGGGTTGTGTCAACACTGTAAATGTGGGGATTCACAGGGCACATGGGGTTCTGTACGCTTGGCATTTCAGGGCATTATTCTTTCGTTTGTCCAAAAACAACATCGACATTCGAGCCGTAGCATCATAGATAGCATCGCGTCCAAAGGCAACTTAACTACATGTGGATGCGGATATATGTCACGTAGGAGGTCCGTAAACAAAAGTCAATATCCGGTTTCGTAACTAAACGATAGCACCGAGAAAGTTCCCCCATCGCTATGTATTCTTCCTTCCCTTGAACTGGTGATAATAACCCAAAAGAGAAAAAAAAAAACAAAAAAAACACCATGGCCATGCTATGCTATGCTATGCATCGCTTGCTTTTTCTCCCATATCCCATATCCCATACCCCAAATCCCACAAGCCAAACCCAGAACAAGCACAAGGGGGGGTATCAAAGTCCAGTCCAGTCCAGTCCAGTCTCATATCACATGCACTCACATGCATGCACTCACAAAAACCCAAACCTCCTCCCCTTATCCAACCACTCCTCAATCAACACCTCCCCCTTCTTGGCCGCCTTCTTGGCCATCCTATGATGCGCATCCAAATGATCCCAAAAGTCTCCTCGCGTATCAAACCCTTCAACCTTTTCTTCCCTCCCTTCATTATCCCCCTTATCCCCCTTCCCATCCCCTTCATTATCATCCCCCTTACCCCCCTTCCCATCCCCCTCCTTCCGCTTCCCCTGCTTATTCTTACTATACGTATCCGGATTCATCTCACACCCCTCAAGCCAACAAAAATACCTCACCCCCAGCGCAAACGTCTCCCACCTCGTCGTCGCGCTCCTCTTCCTCCTCTTGCGCACCAACATCTCTGCGTATTTTTTTAGTAGAGTCCTCTGCTCCCCGTTATTAGCTGCCAGCCAGCGTTCCGTCGCTTCTTCGATTTTTTTTAAATAATTTCTTCGGCGAAGGAACGGTAACGACGACGAAACCACCGGTGACAGGGAAAGGGGCGAGACTTGGAAGCGGCGGTAGTGGTGGTATAAATGCCCTTTTTGTCTTTTGAGTTCTTCTTCTTCTTCTTCTGCGGGGGAGGGGGAGGGGGTTGATGTTTGTCGTGTCGCTGGTGACATGGAAGACGTGGAGTTTGAGGCGAACGGGTGAACGACATGGAGCTTTTCGTAAAACCAGGCGTTGTGTTCATCTGTCCCCAAACTCAAAAGCAAGTCGATGGGTGGATCGTAGTTGTAGGTGCAGGGGAGAGTACCTGTAGGAGCGCAGGAGGGGTCAACGCCTAGAAGAGAAGAAATCTCTTTGAGGACGGGCAATGTCGGGTCGCGAATCTCCTTGCTGCCGTCGACGAACTGGCCGATGGCGGGGAGTTTGAAGGGCTTGAAGTGCGAAGAGTCGGACGGGGTGGTGATGGCTTTGGCGACTTCGGGGATCGAAGGGACTTTGCCTTGTTGTTCGTCCGAGTCGTCGTCGGCTACCAGGACTTCTTCGTAGGTGCAGAAGGCGTAGGGGTGGCGCTCGGTGGGGGAGTCGGAGTCGATTTCGCTGCACCAGGCGAGGGTTTGACATTGGAAGGAATTTTTCTTGAAAGAGATAGGGGAAGTGGTTGTGCTCGAGCGGGAACTCGTCTCTCTCCTTTGGGTCTGGGTCTTTGGGGATACAACCTCTTCGGTATCGCTGGCCACAGCTCTCGAGGTGGCGACGGTCCCAGCAGTCCCAGCAGTCCCCGTCAAATCCGTACTGGTAGCACTGAACTTTGAAAACGTCTCAAACCACGCTCTACTCTTCTTTGTCGGCCACGTCGTCCGTCGCTTATCCTTGTCCTTCCCTCCAAACAACGGAATCTCAACCCTTCCCAAACCCGGGAAACTAATCACCCTCCGTCTCCTCTCCGCCTTCTCCCTCTCACTTCCTCCTCCTCCTCCTCCATCTCGATCCGCACTCCCATCACCAACATCCACCTCCTGCCCCTCATCCATCTCCACAAACAACTGCGGCAACGCCTTCCCACTAGAGGTACCATTGCCCCCCCTACAGGTAAACTCCTCCACACACCCCTCCACCGTCCTTCCCATAACCCCCAGCATAATCGCAATCAACCCCCCCACGCTCGTCCCAGCAATATAATCGAAATAATGCGCAGGCAAGTACTCCCCCCTTCTCAACACCTCCTCAGGGACCTCAACCTTCCAATCCCCGACCTTGATCCTCCTCCCCTCTCCCTCTCTGAGCTTCAAGTTCACCGCCCGCCGCTCACAACAGTCCGGCATCTCCGTCTCCGTCTCCGTCTCCGTCCCCGCCGCTCCGCAAAAGTACTCGTCCATGTCATGCTGCTCGGTGAAGTAATAGTTGTCGTTGCCCGTGGGGTCGGCAGACGAAAAAGCGGGCGGCGAAAGCGATGTCTCGATAGCGGCCACTTGGCGCATCAGGCTACGGAGCAGGATCAAAGAGGAATAGCCTCTGATGCCGCCGCCGTCGAGGGTCAGGATGTTGCGCGTCGCCCAGGGCGTGGTGGTTACGCGGAGGCGGGCGGCCGAGAGGGAGGAGTGCAGGGTTTGGGCGATTTGGAGGGTGGAGGCCGTGTGGGCTATGGGGTTGTTTGAGGCGAGGTTCAAATTGGGTTCATGTTGTTCTGAGATGTCATTGTTCGGTTCTTGTGGTTTTGGTATTGGTAGGGCGGAGGAGGAGGTGCAAGTTTCGGGTTGAGGTTCGGGCTCGGGTTCCGGAGGCTCGGCGATGGACACGCGGTTGGATATTCGCCGGACGTTTGGCGGGCGGGTTACGGAGCGGAGGGCCGAGTGGCTTGTTTTGAGGGCGGGAGGACGGGGCCGTTCCCGCCATGGTTGTGGTGGATCTGAAGATTGTTGCTGGCGGCGGCGGGGGTTGACAACTTTTGTCATTTTGACTGCTTGTTTTGAGTTACCGAGGTGACTACTAGGTACTGATTTTGCTGGCGATTGTTTGCGCACTCAGGCGTCGTGGTGACTCCAAGTAAGGAGTCGATAATGATGATGGCTTCAAATGAGGTGCTCACCGAGCAAGAGAAGTCGGGATGGACTTTTTTTTGTGCCTGATTGATGGCCAAACTTCCATGGAATCCAGAAGGAACCCAAGTTAGCGACCAGAACTGTCCAGCCTTATAATTCCCCCTGAGGCGTCAAGGTGTCACTCAGTGATTTGACTGGCTCATGGGCGGATTTCTTGGAACTTGGTTGGTCCGGCCCCCTAATTCTCGTGCAACCATTCATTGGCCTCCCGTTCTTTGTTCCGCGGACATCCCCCTGTATCACTCAGCATTACCAGCTAGTTTTTAGTGGTCGTAGGTGGCTGAAGCTGTCACACGTACAGGGCAGCGGAACAGATGACGACGGGAGCTTCGCTGAGAATGGTCCCTGAACGGGAATAGTTACAGTGCCATGCAAATAAGGTACCTAAAGTAGACGCGGCGAGCGATCCAGGCCATCGGGACGGGAATCAGCGCCCCGACGGGAGTGAAGCGCAGCGAACGTCTGACACACCATTCCACGGCTGGCTCCAACCGAACCGCAGCATTCCAGGTTATTCCCTTTCCCCTTCCCTTGTCCTTTCAAAGATGGAAGACCGCGAATCCATTAGGAAGCATTCTCCGTTCGTTGTACGACGGCAGACCGTTGTGGCTGTGATGTGATGCCCGTTACGAAGCTCGTCTCCAGTGGAGGTCTGGTGTCACCCGTTATGTACAATCATTGTCGGGACATTTGATGCAGGCGGGCCACCCGACGATAGCCTCCTGTTTGTTTGTTTGTAAGCTCTCAAAAGAGCCTGCGCTGCTTTCTCACCAGAATCAGTGATGGATGGCGCCAGGCGGCGGTGCTGGCTGCTTAAGGTACCTTAGTCGGACCTCAACTCAGCGCCGTGACGCAGACTCAGGCGCAACCCAATTCTGACGCCTGACGATGAATGGAATCTCACCATCTCAAGGGATGGATGAGATTCAATACTGCAGCGTGCACATGGCCGTGCCAGCCTGGATACCTCTAATCAGAAGAGGTGGGTAAAAAGGCTACCTACTTTCGAGGCAGTGCCAAGTTAGCATTTGATATCTCCATGTACCGTTCGAGAAAACGTAAAAGTTATCGGTCGGGAGTGACTTTGTTTGAAGAGGGGAAAGCAAGGTAGGTAGGTAGTGGGAGGCCTGAAGATCAACCGTACGGGACAATAGCTCACCATGATTGGTCAGGTGGCCGATGATGATGATGACGATGCCTCAGCCCTCACTCAGCCCTGCACTACTTGGGCTTGCTACCTTAGGAAAAGTGCTGAGCTAGGCTTCATTTTCTGCCTGTCTGTCTGTCTGTCTGTTGGTAGGACTTCGTTTTCTTTTTCCATCTTTCACCATTTTCGGTCACATCCGGGACTGGATTGCTACGGGTTTTCCATCTCCTGCTTTTCATCGATTGTCATTACAGGCGATTATCACGCGTCTTGCTTGGCGCTTACACTACCCTACAGTACCTGCGTCGGTGAAGTCAAACCGTTGGACTTCACCTTCTCACTCACCTTTGTTGGGCAGCCAGAAGGTGTGCTAGACCGACTGGAACACGAACATACCTTACCGTGTTAACTGAGACTGAAAATACCCACCTGATCACCCGAACGACACTCAAAATGGACCCCCTCTCCGCCCTCGAGCTCACCCAAGTAGTCTTCGACAACACCGTCCGACTGTTCAAGTTCCTCTCCGCGCTCGTCGACTTCCCCAAGGAGTGCGAGAAGTATCGGCTTCAGCTGATCATCGAGTACAACCGCGTGTTGGCATGGGCTAAAGCCGTTGGACTTATTGACTCTGTTCAGGTTGTTTCCTCTTCCCCTTCCTCTTCCTCTTCAAATTCGGATGGTGGGAAGAAGAAGAAAGAAGAAGAAGAGAAGCAAAAGAAAAATATCGCTGCCTTGGCATCAACCCTCAACACCAATGCCACGGAATTGATCCTCATCTTGTCAAGGATCCAGTGGTTGTTGGCCGAGTTTAGGGAGTTGAATGAGAGGTATGGGAATGAGCTTATTCCTGATGAGGTGGTTGGTGTTGGTGTTGGTGTTGGTGGGAAGAAGAGCTTGAGCAAGGGGGAGGAAGGGGAACATGAAGAGAAGCGGAAGAAGGAGGATAAGGATAAGGATAAGGGGGAAGAGGATAAGAAGGAAAAGGTCACGGTATGGAAGCCGTTGGAGCGGGAGCGGAAGCGGAATGAGTTGAAAGGGACTGATAGTGATGTCCACGAAGCAAAGCAAGAGAAGGGCGCCTCTTCTTCATCATCCTCATCCTCATCCGACAACAAAACGACGCCCAAAGCAAAACCTCCCCAACCACTCAACAAGGAAACATCATCCTCCCTCCTCCAAATCTCCTCCCTCGCCCTCTCCTACGACCAATCCACCAAACTTTCCCTTTCCCTCTCCGTCTCCGCGGAGAAGAAGAAAGAAACCACCCACAGCCGCGGCACCAACCACATCCGCCGTTTCCTCCAGCACACAAAGGACGTAATCACCCACCCGGTCCGCGTCCGGTGGGTCATGGTCGACCAAGAAGCCTTCGAAGCCTTGTTGCTCGACCTACACTCCCTCACCGAGCGGCTGCACGAGCTGATGAGGAACCATGACCAGGCCAAGATGGATGACATGGTCGCCAGGACTTACCGGGAAATGATCTTGGCGAGAAACGGGATTGGGGAGTTGCAGGATATGGTGTTGGCTTTGGGACGCATGGTTGAGGGGATCGCTGCTGATGATGACGATGATGATGAGGGTGATATTGATGATATTGATGGTTATCAAGATTATCGTGGCGAAACTCGAGCTACTCGCACAAGAAAGGGGAAAGTGAAGGTGGTGAATGAAGTGAGGGATCTGGTGCGGTTGAAGAGGATGGCCAAGGTTTCGGAGCAGATGTTGAGGACGCTTCATGATCCGGCCAGGTCCATATCAGGGGGTCTGGAGCAGGCAGAATTCAGCACGGAAATCACTGTCACGCAGTATGGTGACGCGATGAAAGATGGACAGGTTGACTTTTTGGAGGCCTTTGAGCTGGCACCAGAGCCCGGGGGAGTCGACGATCCCTCTCTCATCTCGCGCATCTCGCGGCCGCGTGGTTATCTCAGCGTGGAGAGAGCTGACGGGAGTGGGCTGAGCGATGACGCCGCCTCGGTCTGGATAGAGTGGAAGGCCATGGGCGACTACCCGGCGGGCTCGGTCAAAGAGCGGGAGTCGTACTTGCGAACGCTCACGCTAGCCCAGATGTTGCGTCTTCCCAAACCGACGTCGCTCCACGTGCCCGAGTGCATCGGCTTCTTGGATGACCGTGACGTGTTTGGGACTGAGAGGTATGGCTTGGTCTTCAGACACCCTGAGGAACCAGGTTGGGAATATGTCGACTTCGTCTCGCTTTACGACCTGCTGGGTATTGATGCCCTCAAGCCGAGCATCTCGCAGCGTGTTGACCTGGCTCTGAAGCTTTGCTCTACCGTTCTCAACCTACATGCGGTTAACTGGTTGCACAAGGGAGTGCTGAGCGTGAATGTCATGCTTGTGTCTTGGCGTGGCTCCGGAGAACCCAATGATGAACAAGTTCGTGGGTTCGAGAATGGCAGGAGATTTTGGGATAACGCAGGAGAGCCGCTTCTTACGGGGTTTGAGTACTCCCGACCGGAGAACAGCGTGACCACGGCCCGCAGCCTCGACACAGCCTGGGATCTGTACCGCTGGCCGTCCATCCAGCGAGAACACCCGACGGACCAGAACTCGCGCAAGACGTACGACTTGTACAGCCTCGGCCTGATGTTGCTGGAGATTGGACACTGGCAGCCACTGGACGAGATTCTGTGCTTGAGAGTCAGAGATGACAAGGAAAAGATGCAAGAACAGAGAGACACCAAGCAACGAGGATACGTCAAAACGAGAGAGAAGCCATCGTCGGTCCCGCTGCACCAGTCAAAGATGGTAAGAGCATGGCTACTCGAAACCGAAACGCACACAGGGCAGGAGGAAAATGCGCCCTTTATCAGAGCCGACAAGCCTAATCCCGTGCGAGAACTCGGCAACACCATGGGAGACAGGTACTGCAGAGCCGTCAAGAGGTGTCTGTGGGCTCACGGGAAAGAGGGATTCGGCGTGGAAGATGTTCCGGATCAGTCGACGGACTCGGAGGTTGGTATTCGCTTGCAGGAGGCGTTTACCAGGTATGTGATTGAGGAATTGCAGGCTGTTAGGGTTTGACGGGTGTGTGTATGACCTGATGAATAGCTGTATTCTAGCTTTTGTCGTGGAATGCAAAGTGATGCCATCATGTTTTCAAAAACAACATGTCGCTTGTCAAGAGGTCGAATTTAGGGAAGGGAATGCTCCACAGGATCTGGAATAAATATGTACACTGCCACAGTTTCGTGTAAACCCGGACTTCCGGGGACTGTTTCCGGATATCGGGACGGGTGACCCGCACATCCGGCACTCCGGCCCCGGCCACACTCGGACGTGATCCGGAGGAGACGGTCTGTTTGTATCCCTCGTGTCATGTTACCCAACCGGTAGGTACCTAGACGGCATCTGAAGCGTGGAGTCTTGGGGGCTCATCATTGGTTGGATTCCACTTTGACGGAGGCCTCAATTTCCCCACTTTATGCCGCCCAGAGATGCAGTGGTACGTACCTCTTTGGTTGCTCTTTTCACTATAATCCGCGACTGGTGTCACCCCAGGCACCTGAAGGTGTCACCGTGAAGCACCACTCCGAGGCACCGGATATCGCACTTTTGTCAATCGATCCAATATTGTTTTTCGGTGGGCAGAATGGCGGTTTTGCTGCCTTGCCGTTCCCCCCGCATCAGCATGCAGACTGTAGGTAGGAGGATGGGGCATGGCATTGCTCTGCAGAAAGGCATTTCCGTCCAGCCAGAACTCCGACCTCAGGTTGACCTTCTTCCTTTCTTCCACCAAGGTTCTACCAATGACACCAAATACACCAGCGGTAACAGCGGCACCAGCGATACCCGCCATGTTGAGACATAGGGTGTCTTGTGACTTCTCGACCGGGCACCTCAGCGCGCTGTCATGACTCTCGTCCGCGTTTCTGGTTTCGGGGTGTGGTGCGACAGACGTCGTCCCCCGATATCGTCCTCGACTCGCTCCCATCCGTCCGTCTCGCTCTTCCACTTCCACTTCCACTCCCTCCGCCCTTCCTCCTGCTGCCCGTCCGTCGGCCGCCCGTTGAGGAATTGTTGGACTCGCAGATGATGCTTGGTCGGTCGCGAACCTCAATGTCAACCAATCCAGTGTCGTCCATCAGCTCAACTGGGGTTCGTCCATGACATAGTCTTGGCAAGGGGGCTGTGCAGAGAAACTTTCTGGAACTAAAAAGCTTGTCGAGCGTGTTCGGATCGAGCAAGTCTCCAGCGGTCTCCAGTTGATCTTATGCGACACTTTGAGTGGTTTGCCAGTGACGTAGGTCCCCATACCCGCTGGAGAGTGCCCTTATCGATAACATCATGGACAGGAACTTTTCCCTCTTTCAGCCATTTGATGTCCACGCAGCGACACCAGACCCCCAGCGCCAATTGCTGGATGGATGCAAGTCTTGGTCTGTCAAACACGTTAATGAGGTGGCCACTTTCCAAACACCATCTCCCAGATCAGTCAATCGTTCAAGAAATACCCTGCACCATCTCGTCATGATTTACAATTCATCGTCGAGTCGATGGGGAATATTGCTCGCCGAAAAGTAAACATGCTGCCCTCTTTATACTTTGACACTCCAATAACACAAACCTGTTTTGATCTCCACCATTCCACACTGTAACACATGCCTCGTGTAGCTGCGTTTTTCTTGTTTCCATTTCCCTGGTCTTCCGAAAATATCTGTTCATCCGAACGACGCAATGCCGGCGCTTGCGGAACGGCACGGAGAAAGGATAGGTCAGGGAACATCAGGGTATTTATTGTTTGGGCAGAAAAAAATCTATTCTATATCCCCTTCTCGGTGCCTCCGGTCTTGTCTTTCCCTTCGCTCCCGAATACAATCAATTCGTCGCCTACGTACCTACGCACTTTGCGCTACCGGATATACTATCGTGTAAGTCACTTTTTCTTGGCCATGCTTGCATCGCACAACTGTTCCCGCCTTTGGTCTAGATCGATCAGATGGTTGAGCTTGCAGAGATGAGCTGAGATGATGGGTTGGCGCACGGATTATGCCATCTCAACATGGGGACAAAAAAAAAAAAAGAGAATCAGTGACGTTGGAGACCTCTGGAAGAAGGAACGAACGATTGAAAAAGAAGCACTGGTTCATCCATCAGATCCAATCCCCGATGAACCCGGAACTTCATCAAGCTCATCCATCCCCTCATTCCGTCCTTTCCCCTTCGTCCTACATCATCAGATTTCCCACCGACCTAATATTGACACTTTTGGATCATTTATCCACCTCGTCACCTGCCGTTGCGCGCATCTTCATTGTGGCTTTGCTTGCCCGCGACATCCATTATCCCACGACTGGACTAACAAACCCACCTCAGATTATCCCTTTGGCCTGTCCCCCTTGGCATCACCTCGGATCCAACGCTGCCTCGCCCTTTTCAACCGCCCTTTTGCCCGTCTGGACAAAGGTACCGTGAACGCCCAGGAACACGCCTCGTCTGGGCAAATACTCTTCTCTTCTCGAGACACAACACACCCCACTCGTCTGCTCATCCCGCTGCCCCTGTCACGCCTGAATCAACGGTTTTGGGTATCCGCACATACCGGAACAAGAGGTAACGTGTAATTTCCTACCCAATCTGGGCAGGGGATCCCACCATTGCGAAACAGTACCGAAGGTATATATCTCTTCGGGGATCTGTCGCATCCGCAATCATGCCCTGTAGTAAGTTATCTCAAGACCCTGATCGTTACAATACATATCCATTGTTCCCGTCCCTTTCATATACCATACCCCATATCCATTTACCCCTTCAACCCCTACTCCACTCCCTTAATCGTTTAAGAAAAAATAACGACAAACGGTTGGATTCCTTCTTTTCAAAACTACCATCTGTTCGCGACGACGGAATCGTGATATCGCTAGTATCCGTTTTCCCAACGCGCATTCTCAAGATCGCGCTAGTGCGGACTTGCAAACAAAGAACAATCACTCCGTTCTGTTGGCGGGCCATGACAAGACACCTCCACATCTTCGTCCTCCTCGTCTTGCAACCAGCTTCTTGTTAAAAACCATGGGCAATCCTTTAACAAATATCATATCAACAGTCACTGTGAATTTCCGCAAACAAGTTCGCCGAGCATCCGGTCTCGTGCCCAAGGATCAAGACGACCATCCTAACGGCATCTCCAACGGAAACGGCTACACCTACGTTAACGGCACCAACGGGAGCACTAACGGACACCTCAACGGTCACATCAACGGTCATACCAACGGCTATACCACCATGGATCCCGAACGCCGGCCGCTCCTCGGCAACCGCGGCCGCTGGACCACCGAGTCCGACTCCGACTTCTCATGGCGCGCCTTCTTCCTTGACACCAAGAGAACCCCGGGCACCGAAGATTCCAACCCCCTCGTCAAGTACCCTACCCGAGTATGGAACGTCACCAAGGTCACTCTTCTGAGCTGTATGTCTCTCACCACCACAAGGCAAATTCCCGTACCGCAAGCACATGGCTAATATGTCCCAGCCTGGATCAACATCCTTCTCGTCTTCGTGCCCCTGGGCATCATCGCCGGCGAACAAAAATGGGGTGCACCAGCAGTGTTCACTCTCAACTTTTTCGCCATCATTCCCCTCGCGGCCGTCCTCTCCTTCGCAACCGAAGAGATCGCCCACAAACTAGGAGAAACCCTCGGTGGTTTGGTCAACGCAACATTCGGTAATGCGGTGGAATTAATTGTATGCCTTTCTATTCTTCACACCCGGAAGTTCTGACCAAACCCTTCCCTCTCCCTAGGACTAACAATTCCGCTCCTTCAGGTCAGTATCGTTGCCCTCCGCGCCGGCGAAATCGAGGTTGTCCAAGCCTCGATGCTCGGCTCCATTCTCTCTAACCTGCTTCTCGTGCTCGGCATGTGCTTCCTCCTCGGCGGCATCTTCAACATGCGCGATTCCAACGGCATCGGCATCGAACAGACTTTTGCTTCGGGAACCGCCCAAACCACATGCTCCATGATGACCCTCGCCTCTGCGTCCCTCATCATCCCCGCGGCGCTCTATAACGTCCTCAACCACTCCGACAGCCAAGAGAAGCAAGCCAGTATCTTGATGCTCTCGCGCGGTACCGCCGTCATTCTCCTGATCCTCTACTGCGCCTACCTCTTCTTCGTCCTGCGCACCCACAAGGAGCTATTCGAGCCCGAGGCCCAAGCCGTCGCCGACGTTGTCACCGAGCACAAGGAGGACGCCATCCTCTCGCCCTGGTCCGCCGCTTTGGTCCTCATCGTCACCACCGTCATTATTTCCTACGCGGCCGATTACATGGTCGCCTCGATCGACGACATTGCTGCCACGGGCGCCATCAGCAAGACGTTCATCGGTCTTATCCTTATCCCGATTGTCGGAAACGCGGCCGAGCATGTGACGGCTTGTGTGGTGGCGGTCAAGAACAAGATGGATTTGGCCATGGGCGTGGCGATTGGATCCAGCATTCAGATTGCGCTTTTGGTTACCCCGTCTTTGGTCTTGTTGGGTTGGGCGATTGGACAGCCCATGACGCTGCATTTCGAGACATTTGAGACGATTGCGTTTGCTTTGTCGGTTATGGTGGTTACGTACACGGTGCAGGATGGAAGGTCGAATTATTTGGAGGGTGCCATGGTGAGTTTTTTATCTTCTGGAACATTTGATGATGTGGGCATGACAGGGAAAAATGCTAATCAAGTGTTGCAACAAAACAGCTCATGGGACTCTACCTCATCATCGCCCTTGCGTTCTGGGCTAGCCCTGTCGATGCCCTTAACAAGCTTTCGGCGGCCATTTTCTAAAAAGAAGGCGTGGTCGGACATGGAACGTTTTTCTTTTCGAAAGTTTGTTTTACTAGCCAATTACGTTCATTTCTTTGTACATTCATTGTTAAACACATCACTATACTGGTATTTTTCCTTGTCACGAATACGTTTTACATTGGGTGCTTTCTGATACCCCAAAACTGGAAAAGCGGCTAGAGACCTGTCCTTCTAAGAAAAGGAGCGAGCGAAAAAATTACATCTAGCATAGCATAGGATTGATGGCATTTCGGATAGGAATGAATTATATACGTTGTATTTCTATACCTATACCTGAATGTTTCGTGGTAGATATAGCGGTGGTGCTTTTGATCAACATGACACTGTTATCTGCTATCGTGACACCCGAACCTCCGTCGTCTTTTCGAGGTACCAATGGAAAGAAAAGGGGCGAGGGGATACGATCATACGAACGAGCCTTGACCGTATCTCCCACGGCCTGTCGTGCTGTGCTGTGTTGTTAGCGTTGGTGTTGGTTGTTCGGGAAAGTGGAAGCCAACAGTGAATGGGTAAGGTAGCCGGGGGTCTGTCTGTCTGTCTGTTCTCGGTCTTTCGGTCCCTCTCGGTCTTTGTCTACATCTCTATTCTTTCCATCCCTTGAGGTTGTTCTGTGAAATTTCAATAAGTACATTTTGGCCAAAAAGTGTTGTCCCGAATGGAATTTCAAGATGGCATGATGCAGTGGTGAAGCGGGTGACCAACCTAAGGCAAGGGAAAGGGCATCTCGGTGTGGTATGGACAAAAGGGAAGTTGACGAGATATTTTGCTCTGCTCGCCGTGAGTAGGTACCTATGGGAGCAATGGGACTTGTCGAGCAGGATACTGCACGATGTTAGGCGGTTAGTGATTTGTGCTGCTGCTGTTGGTGCAAGGACCTCTGAGTGCTAACGCATAGTTAGTGGGCTGCTAGATTTGGCGTGTCAAAGCCCCAATGATTAACAGCGTAGCCCTTTAAGTCAGTTAGTGCAGCTAGAGGTACCCACAGCGATAAGAGCTTGGTCACCCAACATCAGTTTATCAACTGCCCCGCGACCGCCAACATCCCGTCTTTTCCTTCCGATACGCATCCCGATACCTCGGGCTGACTTTCGCATCAGCTTTCTTGGAATCAGAATGGAAAGCACAACTTGAACCCCCCTGGTAGTTCCTGAACGGGGTCAACCACCATGGACGAACGATCTTTGAGTGGCCAGATGATGCGCCGCACAAACATGCTCTTTCCAGGTCGGTGACCAACGATGATGGCATGGAACTCACTCCAAGTGGGGAGCGAGCGGGAAGGAAGGGATCGATGAGATGGATGGACCTGACATTTCTGGGGAGGGATGAAGTGGAGGATATTTCATGCTTGGGGCAATGCAAGTTCATCACCGGGCGAGCTGCTGCAAACGAAGGGAAGGGGTGGGTGTGAGTGAGAGGGCGACGGCAGTGTCTCCATGGGGAGGGCTTGGGGATCCGGCGGGATATTCTTCGAAGCTTACCTTACCTAGTTCTGCATCCTTGCTTACCACCACACACGATCCTCAGTCTCCTCTCTTCCTGAAACCCCCTTTTCTTCCTCTCTTCCTACAAAAGATATATCTCTTTCCAACATTGTTTAGCATCCATCCACGCGGACCCAGAGTTTGAAACGAAACGAAACGAAACGAAACATTTCTACACAGTCACGCGGTCTGTTCACCTTACCGACAAAGATCTACCATTAACTACTACTAAGGTATCCTCGACTTCACACCGAGACGAGACCCCTGAGCCCGAGCGCACGGTACCTGACAGACATTTGCTTTACCCACTTTTTGTTTCGAAACATCTTCTCTCCTTTTTCTACGACTCAATACACTTCCCTTTTGTTTCTCTCTTTCCACATTGGGTTGAAACTCGAAACAAACCGCCGCCGCACGCTCCATAAACGTTGTTTCCAAGTTCGCTTATCGAAGCCTTCTGGAAGCTTTTACTTGAGATTGAGCGCCACTCTCAACGAGCATCGAGACCTGAGAGAGTTTCGTGGCGGTTGGGGTTCTGGACTGCTGTGAGAAGGCCTGCGAGTCTTGGTGAAGAAGCTAGACCTAGGTGAGTGGACTGAGTGAACATTCCTGGTGTGGTAATATTGGGACCGCGGGTCGGCATTCCAACGCGATGACGGTACGGATCCATGTTTACTTGGTATGGGGAGCGTGGAAGTTGGACATGTTGGAGTACGCATCGAAAGGGGAATCTGCCTTGCTTTGGTCAACAACAACAGGGATTGGAGAGGATCAGAGGTTCAGGGTGAGATACTGAGGGCTTCCGGTATCATGAGAGGGTGAAGCACACCTCCGAATACGGAAAAGAAACCGCCACGATGAGGGCAAAGTGGAAGTCAATCATGGAAACATATTGACTGACTCGAACCCGGAATCAAACATCCCTACATAAACAAGATGATGCCCTTCCTACAGAGCTTCCCTTCTCTCCCTTCGCGGTCAAGTGCCATGATAGACTTTTGTTCTTTTTCTCTTATTTCTCTTTGAACATATTCACCTGTTGAACGATATCCAATATGATTGGAATCATCAACACCGAGAGACAACGGCACAGCACGCCGATAGCGTGGCTCTTGTTGCTGTGGCTAACAACATTGCTACAGTTCCAACAAGCAGCCTGCTTGGCGATAATACCAGAGTCAATACGTGCCAGACGAGATTACTATCCTCTTGCACCAGACTGGCGAGGTTCTCTAAACCAAAAAGAGACGACTCCAGAAAGTTCGGGTGCAGACGCGGACGCAAGTACCAACATCCGAGCGGCGACAACATCAGACGACGCCAGCAACCTCTCAGCCAGAGATCCCATCATCAGCGAAATCGGCCCCAACGAGCCGTACAAGACCGCACCAAGGCCTATCAGCAAGACAAGCCCAGAAATGGCTGTCACCACACCCATGGTGTCTGCATCACCTTCTTTTCCCTTTCCGCCTTACAGGGGCACTGGCAGCAAGCCTTCTCCCGCCTCTTCCCAATCATCACACCCACCCAAGGGATACAGCCAACAACCGCCAAAACCAAAAGGGGACTCCAATTCCAACTCCAAGCCTTCTGATGATTATCCCCCTTCTGGCGGCGCTGGCGGCGCTGGCAGTGACCTCTTCTCTACTCCCATCACCTCCGACCTCTCCCTCCCCGCCTGCCTTCAAACGCAACCCGACCACCCCGCCCCTCGCAAGGGCATCAAGCAGACTCAAGAGGGCGCGATCCCAACCAACAAGTTCCACGCCAACTTCTTCCTCGGCTCGCAATCCTCGTCCGTCTGGACGCACCCTTACTCCCTGCAGTGGCCCAAGGGCCAAGGCGACTCCGGCGCCTGGGGCCTGGCTGTTTCGCACGTTGATGCCAGCCAGCGCTTCTTCGGCGAGAAGGATCCTAACGGAAGTAGAGCCGCACGTTGGTTTGCAAGCCCTGTTGGCCGAGCGGATGTGGTGCTTTCTGAGGAGGAACTAGAAAAGGGAAATGCGACGGGCGGTGTTGAGCTCACGACACAGGATGTCAAGGAACACAGCGTTCGTATGCAGTTGAGCTCGGGAGGGGATGTAAGGCTCGAGGCGCCTGTTGTGCAGGGCATGGGAATGGTGACTGCGCTGTATAAGCAGGGCACCCCGGTGATCAAGTCCGGTATTGGCTGGAGCATGGTCACCAAGGCCATGGGCGCGATGAAGACGGGCGTGGTCAAGTATCGGTTGGTGATGCACGATGGAGCAACTTGGTTGCTTTATGCTACTGGTGGGGATGTGAGTGCCATCAAGAGGGGAGAGTTGGGCGGGTTGGATTTGGACGTCCAGGGTAACAATACGGCTGTGGCCAAGGGGAGCTTCACGGGTATGTTGCAACTCGCGAAGCTGCCGGGTGGTGGGAATGGAACTGAGGGTGCGGCCGACGCGGAGAAGTTGTTCGATGCTGCTTGCGGCACGTATGCTACTGGCGTTGAACTCTCCGGGGCAGTCGACGGGCAGAAGGGTCGGTATACCTTCCACTTCCAGAAGGAGGGTTTGGCGTCCAACTCCGGGCTTGTCATGTTCGCTTTGCCTCACCATCAGGCATCCTTCAGCTCCGAGACAGCATCCAAGGTTGCCTCCTCCGTCAAGCTCGATACCACCACGAAGGGCGTCGCTGTTGCTGTGGTCGGCGACGAGTGGACCATGGAAGAAGACATCAGCAAGCCCCTGAGCATTGGGTTCGTCCCCTGGACTCCTGAGGCAGGCTCGGTCAAAGACATCAGTGACACTGCGAAGGAGTACATCAAGAATGTGGCGCAAGAGGAACTCCTCAGCACAGACATGCTCAACCAGACGGATCAGCCGAGCATGTACTATGGTGGCAAAGCTCTTGCCAAGTTTGCGGCCGTCTTGGTGGCTGTTAATGATGTCCTGGGTGATACGGATCTGGCGAAGAAGGGGTTGGAGCAGTTGAAGGTTGCGTTTGCGCGGTATGCAGAGAATCAGCAGAAGTATCCGTTGGTTTATGATGGTAAGTCTCCCTTGCATGATGTCAATCAGCTCGCAGTCACTAACAAATCACAACAGAATCCTGGGGTGGAATCGTCTCCTCTGCCTCGTATACCACCGGCGACTCCGGCTCCGATTTTGGCAACACCTACTACAACGACCACCACTTCCACTACGGCTACTTTATCTACACGGGCGCCGTTCTCGCCCACATCGACCCCTCATGGGCTTCTTCTTCCTCCAACCTCCAATACGTCAACTCCCTCGTCCGCGACGTGGCCAACCCCTCCGCCTCTCTCGACCCTCACTTCCCCGCTTTCCGCACCTTCGACTGGTACCACGGCCACTCGTGGGCCCACGGCCTCTACGAATCAAGCGACGGCAAAGACCAAGAGTCCTCCTCGGAAGACTCCATGCACGTCTACGCGCTGCTGATGTGGGCCCAAGCCACCAACAACCAAGCGCTCTACCAGCGTTCTGCTCTGCAACTCTCTCTCCTCCGTCGCTCGCTCAACTCTTACTACCTCTACTCGTCCTCCGACCCCGGCTCGCAGATCCAACCAAAGGAGTTCACGCCCAACAAGGTCGCCGGCGTCCTCTTTGAGAATAAAATCGACCATGTCACTTTCTTTGGAAACAAGAAGGAGTATATCCAGGGTATCCACATGATGCCCTTGTTGCCGCATACCATGTTCATCCGTAACAAGGAGTTTGTGAAAGAGGAGTGGGAGCAGTACTTTGCGGGCGGAGGCGCTGATCAGGCGGAGGGAGGATGGAAGGGTGTTTTGTACGGAAACTACGCGACCATCGATCCCAAGGGTGCGTGGGAGGTCTTCGCGGGTGCTGGGGTGCCCAGTGGTGGTGCAGGCGATGGTGGGAGCCAGCCTGCTGATCCTGCCCCTGCTCCTGCCCCTGGAAATGGTACTGTGAATGGAACCAGTACCGTTGAGCCAACTCCCATTGCCACATCAACGTCGACGACATCTCTACCGACGAGTACCGTCAGCACGCCCGGCTTGACCACTCTTAGTCCCACTGCTACTCCCACGTCGACCTCCGTGCCTACCATTCCCGTTCCTGGTGTGCCGGATAGCGGCAACGGAACAACAAACGGCACAGTCAGTGCCATGACATCGAAGATGGCGAGGAGGACGATAAGGAGGGCGTTGGAGAAGGGCAAGATGAAAATGCCTTATGTTCGTGCTTCCGTGCCAAAGGCCAAGAGAGGTGGATTCAGCGCTGAGAATCTGGATGGGGGCGCGAGTCTGACTTGGTATTTGACTTGGTGTGCTGGTAAGTTTTTTCCCTTGGGTTTGTCTTGATGGGTTGATGAATGCTGACAATGTGAAATAGCTCTTGGTGGACTTTGAGCCTGCAGCAGCAGCAGCATAAGCATACCGAGGAGGTTGAGGTCCAGTCGCTAGCGCCTCTCGGTTTGGCTTGCTTTCACTTCTTATTCACTCTTTGAACAACCCTTTTTTCACTTTTCGAACAGCATTGGACCGGAGTTTTGCTTGTTGCTTTACATTATGGCGTTATGAATAGATGATGGAACGATACCGCGAACAGGCACAGACCAATGGATCTGACATTGGTTGTAGTGGCTTGGAAGGGAAGGGAACGAATGAGCCCTGGTTATACATACAACACAACACATTTACAAGTAGAACTAGAACTAGACTTGGAAGGATATTGATATACCCCCTTGCCCCCGCCGTTCACCACTGGATTGGGCAACCACGCCAGCCAGGGCTTTGGATAGAATATTATAGACTGGGGGGTGGAGGTTAGGTTCGTTTATGGCGGTATTGTTAGATACAATAATTCAATACATCTATCTACAAGCACATTTATGTATACCAGACCAGTTTGAGTGTCTGTGGTGTGCGCTTTCCATCCGTTCAAGCTAGGGCTTTGGAACTTAAGGAACGGAATGAATGCATTCTGTAACTCACGGCGTAACCAGAGGGCACGTAGTGTTCGTATCGCCTTGATTAACTTGGACTAAAGACAAGAAGTTGAAGAGGGACGGGAAGAAAACCTAAAAGGGAAAGAATGAACGCGAGCGAGGCCTGGGTTTATACCCACCGCAGACTTGCAGAAGCCAGAACCAGACAGAACCTCAGAGATTTAAATGGTGAATGGAAGCCAACCTTCGTGAATGGGACATGGGACGGACCTATGACGGCACCAGCCGTCACACAATTCGATCAGCGGTACTTAATGTAGGTTTTCGTCTGCGTGTATCCATTCCCTCTCAGCACTCAGTCAACTCAGTCCCTAGCTGGAACCTGAAAACCTAAAAAGCTATCCCCAGACTTAATACGGTACCTCTCTGTCCGTGCGTCCAGTTGCATCAAAACTAAACGACGTGCATACATTTCGTCAAAAGGAAATTGCAGACTTACCAAGCTAAGGTAACTTGAGTTTTAATCGTAAGAAACTTGCCAAAACTGGCAAAAAGCTTTTGCTCCAAAACCCCTCTTTTTGCCACATACCTAGTGCTAGGCTGCTAGCAGGTCTGTAGCGCTCACGTCCGAGCCTCTGGTTTCATTTCAACCTACCGAGAAGCAAGCGAGCGCCGAGCAGGAAGAAAGGGATTGATGAGATGGACCTGACTGAGATAGGGAAAGGACACTCCCTAGTCACTCCCAAAGTAAAACCGAGGCAGCGCTTACCGAAACCCAGCGTATGTATGCCTGTATACATCAATTAATCCGCTGATCTGGATAATGAAGGGTACATCTACCAGAGAAAGCTAAGTTATGACTTTATTAACTCATTACTCCAGTCCCGTCTTCCACCCCAAAAGCAATGCGAAGTAGCAAACTTCATTTGTTATCCAACGTCGTCTCTTCACACAAAGTCTGCTCATAAGAGTACCTACCCCAAGTTCCGACCCAAGTCATCTATTCTCACCCCATCCACAACGGATAAAAATATCTGCCCTCGCCATCGCTATCACGCAACAGTGACTCAAACACAGAAACATCATGACGAAGGATCAGGCATTGAACCCGGAAAATCTGGAAACTCTAAACTGGCCATTGGATCATCCAAAATATTGCCATCGGGATCCATAGAATCGAAACCAGTCATGATTGGATCCGAAAATGTCTCAAAAGGGAAAGCGGAATTCGATAATGTCCCAGGAGGAACCGAGCCCGAAAGGTTGACGCCCGTCATTGGATCCGAATCCGAAGGATTTAAACCAGCTGTGGGATCCGAAGACGTTTGTAAAAGAGAAGCAGAATTCAAAAACGTCTCAGGAGGGGCGGAACCCGAGAATGCATCGAATATCTGCTGCTGCATTTCACCCATATAGCTTGAAGACGTCTGTGGATCCAATGTCTGCTGCTGTTGTTGAGGAATATAGCTCGAAGACGTCTGTAGATCCAATGTCTGCTGCTGTTGTTGAGGAATATAGCCCGAAGACGTCTGTAGATCCAACGTCTGCTGCTGTTGTTGAGGAACATAGCCCGAAGACGTCTGTGGATCCAATGTCTGCTGCTGCTGTTGAGGAATATAGTTCGAAAACGTCTGTAAATCCAATGTCTGCTGCTGTTGTTGAGGAATATAGCCCGAAGACGTCTGTAGATCCAATGTCTGCTGCTGCTGTTGAGGAACATAGCCCGAAGACGCCTGTAAAGGAGGGCCCGAGCCGGAAAAGGTCCCCGACGTAGGAACTGAATTCGAAGGACCCGGACCAAACGTTGAATCCGAGAATGTTCCAGCAGGAGGAGCAGCAGCATGTAAAACTCCTGAGCCAGCCATTGGACCCGAGATTATGATAGAAGGAGGAACGGGATTCGAAATTCCTGAGCCAGCCATTGATCCCAAAAACATCCCAGGGGGAGGAGCGGAACCCGTAACCGTCCCGGGAGGAGGAACGGAACTAGAAGGACCCGAACCAGTCATCTGCTGACCCATTTGGGGGTTCTGCTGTAGCATCATGTGCTGCCCGGTATTTTGGAGGGGCTGAGATAGGTTGACCGTCTCATTCTGCTGGTTCTGGGGAGTTGCAGGCGGGCGGTTTTCGCGGCTATATGGATGGTAACGAGCCGCTTGATGACTCTGGGAAGAGTTGCGCCGACGAGGCTGGTGACGGCTCGGATCGCCCCCAGGTGTTGGGTTCGAAAACGTCCCAGGAGGAGGAACAGAAGGCGCAAGATTTGAAATGGTGTTTGGGCTAGAAATTGTTCCAGAAGGAGGAAGGGGATTCGAAAGTCCGGAACTAGCAATCATTGCACCGGAAAACGTTCTAGCACGAGAAATAGAACCTGATGGCGTGCTGCGAGGAGGAATAGGACTCGGAGTTCCTGAACCAGTTGAGCCCGAAAACGTTCCGGGAGGAGGAACGGAAGTCGAAGGACCCGAACCAGGTATTGAACCCGAAAACGTCTTGGAACGAGAAAGTGAATTTGAAGGTCCTGAACCAGCCACTGAACCCGGAAAGGTCCCCGAGGGAACAGAACCCGAGAATGTCCCAAGAGGAACCGAACCAGAAAATGTCCTAGAAGGAGGAGCGGAGCTCGAAGGACTTGAACCAATTATTGGACCCGAAGCACTTAAACCAAGTATTGGACCGGAAAGACCCAAGTCAGTTACTCTACCCGAAAAAGCTACAGGAGGAGGACCAGCATTCGAAACTCCTGAACCAGTAGTTGAGCCGGAAAATGTCGCAGAAGGAGGAACGGAGCCCGGAACGGTTCCAGTAGGAACGAAACCCGGAAAGGTCCCAGGAGGAACGGAGCCCGGAACGGTTCCAGTAGGAACGAAACCCGGAAAGGTCCCAGGAGGAACGGAATTCGAAGGACCAGGAATAGTCGTTGACCAATGAAAAGGAACAGGATCCAGAGGGGGAGGAGAAAACCCCAAAGAGATTACTGCCTCCCCCAGCCAGTTATTTCTCTTGGACCACTAAAAACATGTAAAGGAAGCATGTTAGCAACCAAAAATACATCCTTATCATGTACCGCAATGCCCCAAAGTCAAAGGGTTCGTTAGAGATACCAAGACCATATGGAATCTGAAAGAGAGGCAGGAGAATTGTGGGAACCCACAATTTTATCTGGGAATGTGCTCATGTGGTTCTGCAAGTCCTTCCATGTTTCGGTTTCCGTCGTCGCAGCTGCCTGGGTCTTGCAGTGATCCTCGAGCAGTGACCTTGCCTCAGTCAGTTGGTTCATACATTGGGCCGCCCGCTGCGAGAGCTTCACGAGCTGTGCGATGTTCATGTTGAATTGTTGTTGGTGGTATGGTATCCCAGGACCCTTAAATCGACAGAGAATCATGGCAAGATCGATATAAGCGTGGGTTTCGTACAAATCTTCCAGTATCCTCTAGATTTCTGCAAATTGTTGAGATATCATGTGTGGATTCGCGCGGAGGAACTCGCGATGGGCTAACGCGACATAAGATTGTGCGGAGCAGATATATCCGGCGGTGACGTTACAGAAAGCGAGCAGGTTGACTAGCTAAGTGCGAGAATGTGATTAGTAGAAAGGAGACTCAATTCGGGGATTGGAATAGGTACCGTATCCCTGACTTGTGAACGCTGCTCTGTACAGGTTTCTTCCGACCAGTACGTGTCCAAGTACAACAGATTGCGCGCGAGAGAGTGTCGAAAGCGCCCGAACCGACCAAAATTCAGGCAAAAACTCTCGGCGTAGTCCTGAGCCGACAACTTCCAAAGAAAAAGGCGTCCCTGGACACATTCGCGCACAGCCCATTGTCTGGTTGTCTCCAAGGTTTTTGCGATAGTCCCAGGCTTCCCGGATCTTTTCACGAGGCTCACCTTTACGTCGCACTCGTACCATACCTAGAAGAAAGCGGTATCTAAGTAAACAGGTCTCCGAATGGTATACGCAACATGTAGGCTGAAGATTCATGAACAAGAAGATTGGATCACTTACTCTGAATAGCTCGGCCACCCAAAGCACCCAGTTATTGATATCGTTTAACCTCTCTAGTGCCGGACGAAGCAATGACAGTTGATTTTGCAGCGGCAATAGACTCGCGACGTCATTGGACCGTAGGATATTGATGAGTACCTGCCAATGTTGTGAGAAGAGACTTTCCATCCTGCTTCGGGTATTCGCAACCGGATCAACAGCACCGCCACTGACTGGTGGTGGACCAGTGTTGGTCGGCATCTGAGGCTTGATGTGGGTTGATGCGTGGTCTGTTAGACACTCTCGGCCGCGGCTAACACACTGGGCGCATGCTTCATCAATATAGGACCTCTCGCACACAATGCCCTCAGCCGCGCAACCACGGCAGGGCACATTAAACGCCTGGTTCAGCCTTACGGCTTGTTGCGCCGCGGCTACTGAGGTCTTGCGTTCTATAATTAGCTGACATGGCGGGCCGGGTAGTCGCCCAATGACCGGGTTGCCGACCTCGTCGACAGGCTTGCGATCCGTGAGTTGGATCAACTAAATAGCATGTCAATCCAAAGCAGAACAAACAGTAGACAGGTACATTTGCTCACCCTTGATTCTATGCGTATACAAGCATCTATAATGGAAGTCTTGTCCATAGGAGAAGGAGCAGAGCTTTGAGTGAGTATCTTCTGAGCCTGGGCAAGAAAATTCCTGTAATTTGTATAGAAGTCATTGTAGACTGTCGGGGATAGGTTGGTCTGTATGCTTTCGCAACGACTCATCAGGACTCTCAATTCAGAGATTAGGATGTTGATGGCTTTCGAGTCGTTTGCTCCTTCCTGACCGGCTTGAGCCGAGGTAGCTTCGAAGGGCGCTTCGTTGGCGCCCAACTGCGACGGCTCGCCCTGCGGACTATCATCCCTATGCAGAGCCATGTCCACCAAGTCAAAGCCCGTAGGAGGATCCGCCGCGCCCATCCCCATGCTTGTGGTGGGACCTGGAATGTTGGACGTGGGCCCTGTAATGTTCGACATGCCACCATGATTAGGATCCATATCATGATACATCGGACCCTGACTGCCTTGTTGACTGTCAGATATGGCGGGCGTTTGGTTGACGTTGACTTGCGACGTTTCGCCTTGTTGATTGTCAAATAGTTGGCCAAAGTCGAGATTGTCCCAGTTTTGGTTGAGTTGTTCCCAATCGGCCTGCGACAGCTCGACTGGTTGACCGTCAATCGTGATGGGCATTTGGTTGATGTCGACCTGCGACGACTCGCCTTGTTGACTTCCAGACATGTTGTGCTCTTGATTGGAGGCGGGATGCGACGACTCGCCTTGTTGACTTCCGTCCATGATGGGCGATCGAGGAGCCGGGAGGGATAATGTGCTTGGAAGAATGCCAATAGCGGTTGACAAGAGGGGTTTGTCAAACGCGAATACAGATGCTGGACAAAACCAAGCGACTTGATATGATGAAATGGAGTACACTGGAGCTTTGAGTGGGAACTGAATGGAGGAAGGACGAGGAATACGGATGGCCCTGATGAGTGGAGCGAAAGGCCGAGGATCGGACTTGGGTTCGCACCTTCCAGTCGTTACGGTACGGCAAGGAGGGCGACGGACTGCATTGGACCTTCCCACATGATGATGTCCGGAAGATTACATCCGACGCCTGCTCCCTTCCTTCCTACCAATCTCCCAGCCGTCACAACCCAAGAGCCGTGTACTTGCCAGTTACAGGAACCGCCCTGTCACTGCTGACTGACTTGGTCTTTCTTTCCAGACCCGTAGGCTCCTTGGGTCTCGGCGGTATCGGCACCCTCGACACCATCTTTCTTTCCAACCCCGTGACGTTCTTCTTCGTCCTCGTCGGAATCACCACTTGTGCCTGCCTCTTCGCCACAGGGTTAGAAGTAGAGGTAGTAATGGAAACCTTGCTCTGCCCTTCCGCCTTCCTCTCTTTATCCAACCTCACCCGCTCTTCCTCCAATATCCTCATCCTCTTCGCCTCCCTCTCCATCATGATCTCTTCCACCTTCCTCTCTCCATCTAACCTCCTACTCTCCTCCTCCAATCTCCTCCTCCTCTTCCTCTCCCTCCTTGCTTCCTCCTTCTCCATCTCCCTCTCCCTCTTCTTCAAATCCCTCTCAGTATCAACCCCCATCGCCTCCCTCCTCAAACTCCTCACCACCTTCTCCTTCAACTTCCACGGCCTATCCAAGACTTCTCGTCGCAATTGTACCACCTTCTCCCAGAACGCCACTTCCTGCTCTGTTGTGCGAAGATGGACAATTTTCTCGACTTTGAGTTGTGTTTGATCGCGGAAGGTGCGGAGAGAGCCTTTGATGTCTAGGGTATGGCCTATGTCAATTTCGCTGTCGATTATGGGGAGGGGTTGGGGTTGTGGTGGTTGTTGCTGTTGTTGCTGTTGCAGAGGCTGGCCAGCTGTCGTCGAAGGAGGGAGAGCAGGAAGCGGAAGCGGAATAACGCATTCAATCGTCTCCCCACTACTATCATCGATAGTAACAACTTGTATCTGCCCCTTGTGCGAGGAAGGATCGCCGTAGACGTCGATAGCGACGACGATGCCGCAGACGCGAACCCATTTGATGGGGTGGTTGAGGTGGAAGTAGAGGTCTTGGCCTGGACACACACCCGTTCCTTAGCTTTCGTTGCATACGAACGACAGACAACAACGGGGAGGGAGGGACGTACCTTGAAACCCCGGATGACTCGACAGGGCAACGATATCGGCAGCACGTAAATGACACCACTTGTTGATGGTCGGCGAGAGGTGGAAGCAGTACTGGGGGTAGAGCTCGGGAGCGGGAGCAGGAGCTGGAGCTGGCTGACCCTGTGCCACTGCCGCAGCCCTGGAGTCGGTCATGGCATGTTGTCGTTGAGTGGAATGCGAGTCGTTGCGCAATGGCACTGCTCGCCTCGTTGTATCTGGATTCTAGCCGTCTTTTGCGTTTGTGCTCATCGCATCCAATGTGCATGTCAAGGCCGGAGGTGGTGAGCTATCCTGGCGAGTGACGAGGGTCGACTTATGCAAAGTGGAAGTTGTTAAGGTAGGTTGGAAGTTCGCGTTTACCGCGGCGCCGAAGCTTCGATATCGCGTTCAGCTGACGCGGGGTCAGGTGAGTGACTGCCCGCTTGCCTGGAAGCCCAGTGGTACTGAACCCCTTAACAGATATGCCCTGTGGACCGCTGTATTCCAGCGGGCTTTTAGCGGACCGTGAAACCCTTATTTCTTGGCGTGGACTTTTCCCGTACCTCTCATAGGATTGGATTCCTCCAACACCTCAGTCAGGTCCTTAATACGTGACAGGCTCTGCCTTGGGCAACAGTGCCCTCTGGAAGTCTCCATTCTCTGCCTGTTTAAGACTGACGTTTACTTCTTCAGGTTATTCTTGACCTTGAAATCCAGCTGAGCTGATCATCTCCAAACGCCGACTCTTTCCCCCCAATACCTATTCCCTCTTTATCCTTCCCGGGTCGATGCCGACCTAGCATGTACATAGCCATCACTGACATCACGGGATCTAAGTCTAGCCCCGACAAAGCAGAGCTGTCATCCCGAGTTTCCAAGTTGGTAGGAGGTAAGGTACCTAAGCAAACGACCTATCATGTCCTCCTACCACATAGTCCGTTGGTGTAATGACAACATAACCTAACCGCCTGCTAGTCTAGTTGTGTCTTTACGGACCTTCTTTCAGTACGAGGGAACTTAAAGTTACCGGTTCAATTCCGGTGCGGATCATCGTTTTTGTGTTCTTCTTTTTGATCCCATTCCGCCATTACACACATGGTTACATTCCGTTTCCTCCATTCACACGACGCATCCTGCGTTTTAGACTATCATTGTAAAGTCATCGAAACCAAACAGCATAAAGTGCATGTCGGTGATAGGAATGTACACACCACTAGACAGTAAGCGTCGAGGTATCACAAATGCAACAGCAAACGGAGGGGAATGGGTGGGCGTTATTCGTGAAGCAAAGTATATATCCTGAAACCATCATCGTCATTACCTTAGTCATCATCGTATGTGCCCGTAAAGAAGTCCATTTGCCAGAGAACATCTCCCAGACTCTCATTATCACCTATACAACGTCCGTCTAGACACACCCCGTCCCGATATATCCGCCTTCCATTTCAGGACATATGCCCTTCTCGTCTCCTCTCCACATGCATTATACTTGACCGCAGTAAGCGGACTGTGTTCCAATAGATCCAGCACTCCAATCATTTCCTCTCCAGTCAACTCATCTTGGTACTTGCTCTGGATATCCTGAACCGCCTCACGAAGGGCCGTCTCACCAGGTAGGGTCGTAGCAGGCGCATTAGATGGCGTGGTGCTGTTACCAAACCCTGGCCTCCTATCTTGGTTCGCTTGGCTAGCCTGGTAAGCGCTTATTAGAGCGTCCGTAATCCCCTTCAATACTTCCTTCGTCGTCTTCTCTTCGACCTCCGAGGCGATTTCCTGAACAATAGTACGCCTTACATCCTCAGTCCAATCTACTTCCAACTTCTCCCGGAGTTCCTCATGTTGTAGTTTTACTTCCTCGGCGACTCGCTCCTCAGCCTCGAGCTTGATCGTCTCTTCGAGCTCGTGACGTACGTCGTGGATGCCATCTTCGATACGGTGGTCGATCTGATTCAAGACATTCTCTACTTCTTCTGTGTCGTAGCGGCAAGGGGTGCGGTCAGCCGCGGCAACGAGCTCGGTTCCTAACGACTCAAGACGGGAGGAGCAGTTTTTGAGGCGGGTTTCGAGCTGTTCGATGCGGCTGGAGAGGGAGGCATTGTAGGCGAGGATTTGACGCAATGTAGAAATAATGTCGACGTCCGTTACGGGAGAAAGCAGCTTAGTAGTGCGTTGGCGTTTGCGGTCTTCAACAACGGGTATGTTAGGAGGCGCAAGGTATGAACAAAAATTGGGGTCACATACCGGATGGAGTTGAGAGATGTGCAGGACTTGCGAGGCCAACACTCTTAGTATCTGATGGGTGAGACCCATTTCCGGGTGTTTCGTATCCCAATATGGTGGAACCAGCATCGCTGTGCTTCTCTGTTGTGTAGAAAATCAACGGTTCGCTAGCCCGTCGCTTCCTACTTGAGGGGCCGATGCTTTGAACTGTACGTTGGGAGTCCCCTGGTGAATATGGCGGAGCAACGGCGTCTTCGTCGACAACCAATTCTTCCAATTCTTCCAATTTTTCCAATTCTTCCAGCTTCTTCGAACCAGAGTTAGAGTCGAAGGCAGTCTGGCCCAAATCGATGACATGGGAAAAGGTATATTCGTATATGTCGTTAGGCGCTGCCCACTTTTCGTCCGTTTGCAAGCGGCCAAATGGGTAGGTAGACGAAAAGATCGAGGGCATCAAGGCTAGTTCTTGCTGAACGTCGGGTGAGATGTCACTCAAGTAGATAGTAAACTGCTTAACCGAGCCGATAGATGCTACACTGTCAACGACGGCTTGGTATCGAGGCTTCGGTTCAAAAAGCCGATCCTTTGGCACCATAAGGCTTGGCGGCTGTGTCATCGCAAAACGCAAAGAAACAAAGCTGTCATTGGGAACATCGTTCATCGCAGAGACGGGCGCCGTAAGGTTGTGTGGACGGTTGTGAGCGAAGTCAATGGACTGGATTTTCTCCGGATAAATAAGTAGCGAGAGATACGCTTTGGGGCCGCCGCTCTTGAAGAAGAAGAATCCGCGTAAGGCGAAGATGGCTTGTTGCTTCGTGGTGTCCACGTAGAGGTCGATATACAGATCTGATGTATGCTGGTCCTGATGGTTGACATCCTCCCAAGTTACCACCCCTCTGCAATGGCGTAGATCGATCTTGCAGTGTTTCTCATCGTCGCTCAAATCAGATGCAGTTGATACATCTCCGCCGTCACATCTTTCAAGATTCGCGATCGACACGGTATCGTTGTTCTTTCCATGGTCTTCAAGTCGCTCGTTTGAACTGCAAGTTGATGAGTAATATCAGTAACGCTCCCAAACTAATCAAGGGCCCCAGTCCTTCCAACCGGGATACCTGATGGGTAGGAGCTGGCACTTTATAACGAGCCCTAGCCGGCATGGTATGTGCTTCGAGTTCATTGTTCGCCAAAACGCAGTGCCTGTATAACTGAGCCCACTAGCTCTAGTGCCATCCCACTGTCCTTGCGTAGCAATATCGCTCTCATCACTGCTCCTACACAAACCAAGGGCCCCAGTCCTTCCACCAGGCGTACCTGACGGGTAGGAGTTGGCACTTTATAACGACCGCTGACCGGTGATGTCACAGACTTCAGCTTCATTGCTCGCAAGAACTAGTGGTCGTGTATTCCGTTGGATGATCAACCAGGCCTAGCCCGGCGATCGTCTCGCAGGGCCCCTTGCGCCACGACATGTCTCTCAGGACCACTTCCACACAAATCAAAGGCCCCAGTCCTTCCAACAGGCGCACCTGCTGGGTAGGAGTTGGCACTTTATGACGACCCTTGACCGGTGTGGAAGGCGTGCTTTGAGCACACTGCATCTCACACAAACCAAGAACCCCAGTCCTTCCAGCAGGCGAACCTGCAGTGGGTAGGAGTTGGCACTTTATAACGGTTCTTGACCTGCGTGAGAAGCGTACTTCAAATACACCTCATCGCTTCGCCATGGAGGAGCGGGGTCGCTGCTCACTGAGCGGTATTGGGGAGGAGAGAAGGTGACGGATGGAAAGGAACAGAGGGGAGGATGGAGGAGAGAGGGAGAGTCAGCGACAGGAAAGGAGGGAAAGCGGTAAAGATGGGAGGGAGAGGGAAACGATGGGATGGAAAAAGGAACTGAGAGGAAGGGTCGTGTGTGTAGGTGTGTCGCTGTTATAAAAACAAGGAAGCATGTGCTGGTTGTGACGAAACGTCTCGCCAACTATCACGAGGGATCAGGTAGAGGTACTGCTGCAGAAAGAAAACGCGACGGTTAGCTTCTGTGGGCGGTGCTAGAGGGGAGACGGGCCATGGGAGATGGTACGGGTATGAAGCCAAATGAATTGGTGGACTAACGGATAACTCACAATAGGGACGGAGGCATTTGGGTTGATGCAACATGATCGCCGTCGTTGTGGTTGTTGTTGTCGTCGCCAGGGAACTCGGGCAATTGAGCAAGTGGTGGGACCCCGGTCCAAGCCCCAGGGGGGCAGGTCGGTTCTAGCGCTCCATCGTCGTCGGTGTCGTCGCGGAAGTCGAAGAGCTGAGTAGGTGATAGATGCGTGTGCGGCCCGGAGTTTGCCATCGTCAAAGAGCGATCGATGGCATTGATGGTGTTGATACGATGGGCTTGATGGGCGTGCGATTGATTGATTGAGGACGGGGAATATGAGCTTGAACGAACGCGGACAAGAGTGCGGGTGGAAGGACCCAGGTCACGTGATGTCGCGTTGGCAGCCTTGAGTGTGTCTCAGCATTTTGGTTCGGGTGGTCTGTGCACGTACTCAGCAACAACCGCTATTGGCTGCAACGCTCAGCGGCTCACCTTTCCACTTCTCTGGAGAACGATATAGCATTGATGCTTCTACCTCTATCGACGACGACATCCCGTTTCTATTTCTCGGTTTCTAGGTTTGGGTTTCACCTTACGGCGACAACTGTCATACAACACATTTCTTAATTTCCGTCCATGTCTAAAGCTTAGCACCCACCATCCTCCCGTCTACCATCTGAGCCTCGACGTCTTCCGTTTGGGTGTACAAGTTCTGGACCTGAGCTGGGTTCGACCATCTTTCGAACCCCTCGATCCCACCATGATATTTCTCCAACAGCCCTCTCATCTCCTTTTTCACCCTACACTCACGCGAAGTCAGCAGCTAAATTATCATCATGGTATCACCTGAACAGAGAACGGAGACGGAACTTACCCTTCAATAATCGCCCTCCAATCGCCCTCACTCTCCCCCTTCCTCACAATCCCACCACTGGCTATCTCGCTCCTAATCGCATAAAGCTTCACTCTGTCTTCAAAGTCTGTCACCGGTTCATCTGTCCCGACCTCCTCTTGGTACCTCCTTATCATTTCTCCTGCTTTGAGGCCACTGCCGCCTGGACAATCGTGGTATCGATCATGAACCCAGCATTGCAGCTCCATTTCGCAGTGGCCGTAGAAGCAGCAAGGGTCGAAGAGGACCATCCTTCCCCTTCCTATTCCCTCTCCCCTTATTTCTGTTCCATGTCCTGTTTCCAACTCCGAGTCTGACTCCCTGCTTCAGTTCTTTCACTTGCGCTTTTGCCAAAGAAGAACGACACACACAAGCCTGTACACCATATGTACGAGATCCCACTCATGATTCCAAAGCTTCTTAGCGGCCTTTTACACCGTCTATACTTGGAGAAGGCAAACGCCACACGGAGCCCGATGCGGCCAAACTCGTCCGTCCCTCTCAGCGATTGGCCCCATTTGGTGTTGTTGCGAGCTAATGATGAACCCGTCGTCTTGGCATGTTGGGCAGAAATGCACGATTCCAGATGCCTCCCAAGGTGCAGCAGCCAGACGGGGTTGTGACAAGGATGGTCGGATAAGGCTGTAACCCAAACGGAATGTTACCTGCCCCTCTTCCCGTCAGGGTGTAGAAAGAATTTCGGGCAGATGATGTCGGCATGGCAGTCTTGGGCCGATTTCTTTTGCCAGGAGCTATGCAGTTAGGTGGTTGTAGAAATCGCTTGTGCAGGGTCCCTAACAATTTGCCTGTCAACTTGCACAAGCGATTGTTACCACCCCCTACCAGTATACGCTCTCCAGATTATGGTAAAGCATCGCGATGTCGGTAAGTCATCATAATGAATTCGCAGTTGTCTTCAAGAGCTGACTTGCCTTGTTGTCTGCGTAGGCTCTCCGGCGTGGAACAGAGGCTCGGCGAGTATCAGACGCGGCCAGGAACGGGGGCGATGCTAGCCGAGTTAACAACCAGGCTTCCGTCGCGACCATCTCGGAAAGTATCAGTTCTGATGATAAAGGAAACATCTCGTTGCGGGTTTCTCGGCACTTCTCTACAGCTTGGGTCAAAAGACGACATACCAACGATGACCAAGAAGGGGCTCATGGCCCTCTCGGCCTACGACTGATTCACTCGTCTCCTGAACCTCTGGTCGACCTGATATTTGTACACGGCCTGAAGGGTGGTTCGATCAAGACATGGAGGAAGGGAAATGACCCACGCTCCTTCTGGCCCCAGTGCTGGCTGCCACTGGAACCCGGATTTGAGAACGCCAACATCCACACGTTCGGCTATGACTCGGATTGGACAAGTTCCAAAGCGAATGTGCTGAACGTCCATGATTTTGGCCAACGGTTCCTGGAGGAGATGAGGAACTCTCCTTCCTTGCGAGGGCCCGTGAATGAAGAGGTACCTTAAGCATTCGTCTAGCCATCGCCAGCGACAGACAAGCATGTGCACATTACTCGCAATCTAACCAAACATATCTCGTCAGCGTCCCATTATCTTGGTCGGGCACTCCATGGGCGGTCTTGTCATCAAGAAGGTCAGTCGTTCTTTTTTCCCTACAACTACAGGACACATTCGAAGAAAAGGCCCACTTGAGCCACCGCGCCTTGTTCCTGGGCCCCCAGCTCATGTCGAACAATACCCTAGGCATTCATCCTGTCACGAGATATCCCCGAATTCCACAACCGCATCCGCAGCATCTTTTTTCTAGCCACTCCACATCGGGGATCAGACTTTGCTGCAATACTGAACAAAATCCTCACGATATCCGGAGTGTTGTCTCCCAGGCAGTATATCACTGACCTTACTACGGGTTCCACGAGCATACAATTGATCAACGCAGAGTTTGGGAAATATGCCCACGAAATCCCTATCTTTTCGTTTTACGAAGCCCTGAAGACCAGTCTCGGTGTCTCGTCTGTGTTCATTGTGGAAAAGGACTCGGCCATCCTGGGTATGTCAAGTGCTGAAACATCCTCGAGAGCTTCATCGGCCCCGTCAAGCTAACGGCTTGTGTTCCGACCAGGCTACAAGAATGAACGCGCTACGTATCTGGGCGCAAACCATAGGGATATCTGCAAGTTTGACTCGGTTGAAGACCCAAATTACATCACCGTGAGGAATGCTTTGCTCTCGGCTATGAATGACGTGCTGCATGATGGTACGTTTCCCTCGACTTTCTTCACTATAAGCTACTCTAACAGTTGGTCATTGCAGTCACAACAAACAAGCGGGCTCAAGCCAAAGAGCAGCTCCGGCAATTGAGAACATTTTTAGGCATGGCTGAGAAGCCTGATGAACAGTTCTGGAAGGTTGATGGTTCATGTCAATGGATCAATACTCGGGATGATTTCCAGGAATGGAGAGATGGCCACAGAGCCGAAGGGCACTCCGAACACATAATCAACGAAAAAAGTCTAGCAATCTTCTGGATTCACGCCAACCCCGGTACAGGGAAGAGCGTCCTTGCCTCGCACGTGTCCTCGCAACTACAAGAGTTCAACCTCGAGTGTGCCTCGCACTATTTTCATGTGGGAGACACAAAATCCAGGTCTCTGGGGGTCCTCTTGAGGTCAATTGCCTATCAGATGGCACTTTCCAATGCTACCATTCGAGATAGGCTTTTCATACTTTTCGAAGAGGGGGCGACATTCGACATGGATGACTCGAGAACAATTTGGACCAAGCTGTACAAGAAGTGTATCCTATCGGTATGTTCATCCCTGCTTTAGAGCAATGCTTAGCACTGATATCTTCTGACACCGTCTTGTTGCTAGGCAAGGCTGTTTACCCCCCAATACTGGGTCATCGACGCGATCGACGAGTGTAGTAAATACAAAGAGTTCTTTACCATGTTAAGAGGCGAAAGGCCCAACTTTCCGCTTCGAATCTTTATCACAAGCCGACACGTCCACGATATGCAGCGCATTCAGCGGAGCTTGGAGCCGACAGCCTCTGTAGAATGCGTGGAGATCCCGAGAGAAGCCAGCCTTGATGACATAAAGCTGTACATCCAGAGTCGAATAGACACACTGCCAATTGACAACATCGATGAGAGAGAGGAGCTTGCAAAACAAATATTACACAAGTCCGGCGCTTGTTTTCTATGGGTCCGTCTGGTCCTAGACAAGTTGGAGAATGTTTACTCCAACGAGAGCATCATGAAAGTTCTGGAAGAGATTCCAGAAGGGATGGTTCCATTATATGAGAGGACGATGCAAGTCATGGCAGAGAATACGCTGGAGAAACACATCGCAAGAGCTGTCCTGCTATGGACTGTGGTTAGTACTCGCAAACTCGCAGTGTCCGAACTCTCTCAAGCATTGAAGCTCGACATCAACACAGTCCTACCTAGTGCCAAAAGTGCTGTCGAAGGACTTTGCGGCCAGCTGGTCGCGATACAAAAAGACTCCAATCTGATCGAACTTATTCACCCCACAGCACGGGAGTTTCTATTATCCGAACCAGCCGGTGAATTTATGGTTTCTTCACCTGGGGCTCACGAACGTGTTGCCTTAACATGCCTTCAACTACTCAACGGCAACGATCTACGCCCTCCTCGTAACCCACGCTTCCTGTCTCAGACTCGCCCGCCACCGCCTCCGTTCCTCGATTATGCTGTGACACAGTTTACCGAGCATATCTATATCGCATCAGCAAGTTCGGACAAGCTTCTCATGGCAATCGATCGGTTCTTCAAAACAAACGTGCTAAGCTGGATTGAGATATTGGCACGCAAAGGCGATCTTCATTGTATCATCCGAGCCTCTAAAAACCTCAGGGCGTACCTGGACCGCAGAATGAAGTACCTGTCCCCTTTGAACAATCAAGTCAAAATTATCGACAGCTGGGCTACTGACCTCAGCCGGTTAGTTACCCAGTTTGGAGAGGCCCTCATCCAAAACCCATCTTCTATCCACTTCCTTCTCCCCCCACTATGTCCTCTAGGGTCTGCTATCTATCAACAATTTGGCAAGCGGCCGGATGGTCTTTCTGCCGTCGGTCAGCGTCCCACAGCATGGGATGACTGCGTCGCATATGTCAGTTTTGGAGACAACATTGCAGTCTCGGTATCCTGCGGTGATAACTTAATCGCTGTTGGTATGGAATCTGGAGACGTCCACCTCTATAATCACAGGAGCTGCCAGAAGGAAACTGTCCTACCTCACAAAAATCCGGTGGACCTCGTTCACTTTAGCGATCGACATATCGCGATCTGCACAACCAGGGCCATCATGCTCCAAGATTTCGACGGAAATATTGTCTGGGAGCATCGGCTAAGGTTCCGCTGTCTAACTCTGACTTCGTCGGATAACCACATCGTGGCTGTTTCTTTCCACGGCCATTTCCTTAAATGGGATAAGGTCACGGGTGAACTAGTTGATGACTACACCTTCGAGTACAGGAACCACGAAACTGCGGAGGTTGAACATAACAGGCTTGCTTCACGCCCCCCGCTTGTAGCCTCCGTGTCTCCCGAAGCCGACACAATAGCTCTGGGCTATAGGGGTGGCACTGTCTCTCTTTGGGACATTCAATCCCAAGAATTCGTTGGCTTCGCACAAGATGAAGAGAGTAGGCGCGCGGCAAAACTTCTCTTCAACCCCAATCCCAACATCAGTCTGCTACTCGTGATATATACGAATCATGGTCTCTCCTTATACGATACATGGACGGGGTCACTGAACAACAGCTACAACATGCCTGATGCTGTCGGCTTATTCTCGGCATCATGCACACCGGACGGCCAAACGCTTGTCACTGCGGATTCTCAGGGTCATATTCACATTTGGGACTTCGAGTCATTGACAGTGCTCTACCATGTGTTTTCGCCCTTCCCATCGTTTCGGCTCCTTAACTTCACGTCAGATGGATCAAGTGTGGTTGATGTCATGGACTCGAGCATGCGCATCTGGTCTCCTGCCGTGCTTGTGCGGAAGAATATGGAAGAGGACGCTAGCACGAGTGGCGACGCAATTCAGCTTGCCGTTACGGAGGGCGAGTACGAAGCCCGAAAGAATGCCGAGGTTACAGTGCTCCGAGGCCACCCTTTACTTCCATTTGTCTACGCGGGCATGTTCAATGGCCAAATGCTGGGTTTTGGGACAAAGGCTGGCGCCCCATCTTCACCGACAAGTCTGTACCGTCACGCCACAGAGGCCATCATCACTGAAATTGCTGTCAGCAGTGACACGACAATGAGATTGATTGCTTCTGCGGACGTGACAGGCTTGGTCGTCATCCATGGACTTGTGCCCTCTATGCTGAACACATCTCAGCAGGGACCACTAGCCGAAATCCATACCGATGCCCAGATAAAACAGTTGTGCTTCAGCCCTAGAGGCAAGCATCTACTCATATCAACAAGCAGTTCGGACCTTGTCTACCAAATAGTTGAAGGTCACTGCTCACTTGTGGGATCGTTAGCTTTTCAGCAACATGAAAGAGTCATGTGGCGTTGGTTTATCTACTACCCTTCAGCTCACGAGCCCATGTTCGCACTATTCTGCGACGGCACACTCCAGTGCTTCAACATCAAGCACTTTACTGACATATCTTCCGGCCATGCCCCGGTGATCAAACTACACTATGATCTGGGTGAAGGCATTGTCGCGAGAGGGATTGATGAAATCATCGTCGAGCCATCAACCCAGACACTGGTTCTACAAGTGAGGCACGTTCAGAAGTTTGTCACATCATCGACGACCTTTCTATACTATCTTGAAAAGGATACGGCACTGGCTTCATCACCCGGCAACGGCATCAACATCATTACCGCCACTATCCTTGATCCCATCAGCAGCATTTCTCTGTCAGCAATTTGCGCCCATTTTCTGGGCTTTACAGGTAGCGGCGGTACAACTGCCAGCAAGGGAGCCAAAAGCCTCGTTTTCATCCACAGAAACTCCTGGTTATCCAGCATTGACCTGTCGACTATTCTATCAACGTCCTCCAGCTCAGATATTGCCGACACCGAGTACACGCAGCACATGTATGTCCCGAAAGATTATCTGTCAGAAGGTGGTAGCGAGACACGGCCTGTCAAAACATTGGATGACGATTTCGTCTTTTGTGTGCATGGAGAGTTGATTGTCGTGAAGGGAGCTCTGAAGTTTCATGACGCGGTGTCGGCCAAAAAGTCGACTCCCAGGAAGTCCACGTAGAGAGGAGATCCAGGGCTGGGGAAGTCTGCTATCGCAGTCCGGGAGGGGACATAAAGGCGGCTTGCGTTACTCAGTAAGTGATTGCCTTGGCTACACACTTCCCTTCGCATGCTTCGGATGAGATCGGGGTACAGTGGGATGTATACAGGCACTTTCCGTTTTGAGCCTCTATTAACAATAGAAGGAAGTGTCCGGGAAGGCCAGGCAAGCTGGCCTCGCCCTTCCCAACTCCCAAGGCAATAATAGGCTGGATCCTGGGTTTGACTTGTAGGGTAGCTAATATGAATTGAAACCCGTATAGTAACGTGAAGGTATAAAGAAGTGGAAGTGCAAATGGTAATACAATGGAAATGTAAGTAGAAATGCAAATGGAGATGCAAATAGTAATGTAAATGGAGGTGTAAATAGAGGCACTAACAAAAAATGCCGGAGAACGGGAATGCACTAACGTGAAAATTGCGAAACTCTGTCAGGCTTAACAATTATTTTGCGGGCGAAAAGTGCACATTCGGGTGCTGCACTATGAGTTGGGTAGTGCGTGCGGGGCTTTCTATGCGGTCCGCCCGCCAAAAGTACTAACGCACTAACTGGACACGAACTGGGCTAGCTACGATTACTAAGACCAGGGCATTCGTCCCCCACCTTCTTCTTCGACTTTCGGGTATTTAGGTTCAGGACCGGGCACCTCCATGGGATTTTTCCCTTTCTTCCTAAAACCAATCAAAAAGTCAATTTCTCCCCATTGGTTTCAACCACTCTTACAGTACCCTAGTTTTGTGGCTTATGCATGTCGGGAATGAATGACCTGACCGACAAAATCGCTGCCCGACGGAAAGGATCCTCCTACCTTCCCAGAGGCGTTGGTCTACTTTGCCCCTCACAGGTCCTTAAGTTTCGTCGTTGTTGTTCCTCTTTTCAACAACATGACAACATTGATCCCATACATTGTTCAAGTTAAGATCCATTTCCACTACGGCCCACGACAATGTTCACCTACAGCCCTCTGAGCCGCGAAAAGCGCGAGACTCGCTTCTTCCGATTCAGTTCCGCCTGCCAGCCGGGCTCCCACCTTATCAGCCTTCAACTTCGCCACGCCTCTCTTGACGATGACGCCCTCCAATATCGTGCGCTGTCATACGTTTGGGGGGATTCGAAGGGTCAAGTCGACATTGAGGTCAACGGCAAACAATTCTCCGTCGGGGAGAATCTCCATGCATTTCTGCAAATGCTTCAACACCACGACGTGGAATCCTGGCTCTGGGCCGACGCCATATGCATCCAACAATCCGACGACGATGAAAAGAGTTGGCATGTCCAGAGCATGTGTGACATCTTCAAGAACGCCGAGCTCGTCTATTCCTGGCTGGGTTCTGGTTCCAAGGAAACCGATGTCGCTATGGAGTTCTTCGCAGATTGGGGCCCTCGTGCGGTAAAGCTTGCAGTGATGGAGAAGTTGTGGCCTACAGATTTCCCCATGGATGACTCATTCATTTTAAGCCACAATGTATCCCTATACTTACAAAGTCTCACACGGTTTTTCCTCCCGGAACCGGTATTTGATAAGGGAGGTACGAATGAGGATGGTTCAAGTGAGGCTTGGGAAGGGTGTGATTATGATATGGCAAGGTTCTTCTACGACTTGCTTCATGTTGAAGGGCTGCGCGGGACGCGTAGTAAATCCGTCTTGAGTGATCTGGAAACCGGTATCGCTCACCTATTGACAAATCAGTACTGGCAACGGATATGGATATTTCAGGAGGTGGCCTTGGCCCGGGAAGTGCATCTTATGTGCGGAGAAAAGCTCATACCGATTTCTTACTTTGAAGCGGTGCTAGAAGCCCTCTGGAAATTTCGTGCCCCTGGTGGAGCTCTCACACCGTTCCTGAACGATTGTCCACTACGACGTGGATTTTGTGAGCGGTTCCCTTCCCATCTTTACCCAAACAAAGCTATGCTCACTCGTCAGTTACTCTGCCGCGGAACGAAAGTGAGCTTGGGTAGCCTTCTTGTGGCATTCTCCAACCAAACCGAGCGTCCATGGTATCGCGCTACTGACCCACGCGACATTGTCTACGGTATACTCGGCCTCCTGTCCAACGAGGACCGTCATCCCTTTGGCCATGTCGACTACAAAAACATGACATGGGTTGACCTATTCACTCAAGCCACGCGATCTTTAATCAAGAGATCTCTTACCACGTGGATGACAGTTACCGGCGATGCACTGTATAACATCGGACGTTGTCTGCCCCGTCCCAGAGACCAACCAAGCGAGTTACCAAGCTGGGTCCCCGACTGGCGGGATGTAGGTGTAAATGGGCTGCCGCAAGGCTTAAGATCCTTTAGTAGCCCACACCCCGACGCTGGCGACACCAAGATGCAACCTTACCATACATATATTGACATCTTTCGACATGAGAATCCGTCGGTCATCCAATTGCCTGGGTATCGCGTTGATTTCGTCACCGATGTAATGTCGTATGACTATCAGGCTGAAAATTTCGGTGAAAGGGATCGGCCGAGCAAATGGCTGGCACGCATTCGACAGTTTACAGGGTTGCCAGAGAGCTCAGAAATAAGGAACTTGGAGGGAGAAGACTACGTCTGGCGCCTGGTCATGGATTGCCACGGCATAAATTTCCTCAGGCGCCTGGTCATGGATTGCCACGGCTTAAAATTCTTCAGACCGTGGCTGATGGACTCCAGCTGCAAGACAGAAGCTGCTTGCTTTATCCGCAGGCTCATGCGCCAAGACTACCCAGATCCTCAGACACTCCCAGACTTTCTGGTTAAGGCCATATATACCTCTGGCAAATCAATCAACCCGGATGATGACACTTCTTGTGGTGCGACTACACTTGCCGACAAGGAGGCGCAGAAGAGATTCGAATCAGTTGGTTGGGAGTGTGCGCCGGATAGCATCAGCGAAAACGACTTGAGATCTTTCATGGACGCGATAACAAGATTGTTATTCCGCCGGGCAAGTTCAAAGAATTCCACGTTGTTTAAGACTCGTAAAGGAATGCTGGGAAGCGGAATCGGGGATATTAGACCAGGAGACATGGTGGTAATCCTACGGAACACCCACGCCCCGTTTATCCTGCGTCCACGCCAGCACGACGGGGATGAGCTTGCAGCCAACCGAGAAACCTTCACGTTTGGGGGAGAGGCATGGGTGGACGGTATTATGTATGGGGAGTTCGTGGATACCGAACCATCTGAGGAGGTCTTTGAGATCTACTGATTGAACTTGGCATGGTGATTCTTTTCATTCCCGCTACATCGTTTCACATTTTGTGAGCAACAGAGATACCATCAAATTGTCCTTTATGCTCGTGCCTTGACGGCTTCAATACGACAAACAATGGAACAGAACTGGGAGTTGCGAACGACCCATGGCAGAAAATGCCCGGTTAACGGAAAGAACCAAGTGAGTCGTCGTTGTGTTGAGGCAGCCGTCTCCACGACATCATGAGATACCCTGTATTTTCCGTTAATTTCATGACTCAAAAGCAGACTGAGCGGAGCCGAAGTCTCCGGGAAGTCACGATGAAGGGTATCACGTGCCTGCCGCATCTACAGTTCTACACCACATGGAAGCAGGTATCTGCCTACATGACATCCATCATGCCTGCCACTTCCAATTTGCCCCATGTCGACTGCACCTGCATTTTCAAGACTGAACCTTCCCTCTTCGCGTTTCACTTCGACTTCGTTCCTTCTCCCCATTTCGTCGTCTTTTCTTCCGTGTCTTTCCATCCAACTTCCGTTCACTAACAGCAGTCAATTTGACTCCGAGACTCCTTCCACATCCGAATACCAACTGAACCGAAAGACTCGAAATACAAGGTTTGAGACGGTCAGGCAAGGCGTAAACACATCTGACACAGTACATTTCTTGATGGAGGAGACAAGTTATCATCGTGGTGACAAAGGCCATAACCCCCCGACAACCTCCAAATACTTTACACAACGCACCTAATACCTATTTCCTGCTAACATGCCTAAGTGCCGCAGTTGGGTCGGTGATGACTATCTCTAGGCGGTACAGGCATCATCAATCCTTTTGGCCGTCTTTCGGCCTCTTCGGTATTCGTTCTGTCATCTCTACCAACGGTACCATCTCGTTATCTCCCAACAGGTGAGCTCCTGGTTATTCGCATCGATTACTGCCTTCTTTTCTAGAAAAAAAAAGGAAAAAGGTGATCTCTCATCCATCACCTATCAGCGGCGCCAGATAACCAGACCAGGCCATCTTCTCTGTACCTAATCAGCCTGTGAGGCTTTATCTTGAATGATGGTCCTTTTGCCCCAGCTCGTTGGTGCCCGGACTTCTTCCGCTGCTTTCCTCCTCCCATAAAACCTCAAGTGCATATCACAGATTTGCAGGTAATGGTTATGACCTGGTAGGACGAGTGCAGGGGTGTGAAAAAAGTCTGAAATGAAGCCTTGGGGAAAAAGTTGATGTGAGTGCAATTGGACAGTGATGCTCGTTCTACCTCTATCTACCTAGGGGTAAATCTGTTGGTCATGACTGCCCGGTGAATTCCCAAGTCTACATCATCTCCGCCTTCTTCGCTGTTATTTCTCTTCTCTTTTCCTTCCATCGCTATACAGACCCAGAGAGCCGGATGTGTCTTGTGAACACAAAAAACAAAAAAGAAGAAGAGTTCGCTCGCTTAGTACCCTATCCAGTCAAAGACTCTCATATTCGCTTGAAAGATTCACAACCCCATCCGTCGCTGTAAGCATCCATTCAAACAAACGCAACTCCCCCTCCTTCTGCGAGCCGACCGACTTCACGAGCCACAACACTGTAACTTTTCAGGACTCGGGAAGGCCGTAGGACACCTCTCCATCAAGCTCCATGGGCTCTCCACAAGAAACCACAGCCGTGTCGGCCTGTAGCACAACTTCATCCCCAGAGTGGCTCCAAGTTACCAAGCGCTCCGCATCCAAAGTTTCCGGGGCCTTCTCCTCTGATGAAATTTGCAGCAGCTGTGTAGTCTCCGTGCTCTCTCTCAGTGAATCACACTGGTCGTAGGAGATTCCACTGGCGCAGAACTGTCCGAGGAACCGTTCGAAGAAGGAGGAGGACTTGCCAGGTAAGTTGATGGAGGAGACGGAAAAATCTCGTCAGGATCAACATTATGCTCAGCTGTTTGTGCCACCTCGTCTTTCCAGGCCTCAAGCCTTTCGAGGTAGACGGGCCACCTTTTTACGAAGGCGTGGGGATCATCGGTGGGATCTTGAGGCAATTCAGTGACGGCCGTGGCGTATCGGGGAATAAGGGGCCCCTGGTAGTCAGAAGTGAGAGCGGCCGAGTTGGCGGGACCAAAGGGCATGGCGACGCTTCCTCGTGGAGATGCTTTCATCTGTTCATGTTTTGGTACTGGATTTTTGCATATGTTCCATATTTGGGATCTATTAGCAAACGTGTACCAGTGCATGGCATCTGGGCTGCGAACTAAACAGGGCATTGTGCCTTGTTAGTAGGCTTCAATGTAACGAGCAAATGCGTAGACTTACCCAAGTCCAAATCGCGGTTCGTTGTTAGGATGTGCGAGCTTTGGCCTCCGTCCTCCAGTCCTTGTATGGCGCCAAGGGCAGTAAGCTTGAACATGGGACCGCAGATAGCCAGGCCAACAGCCATCCTATCGTCCACTTTACACCATAACTCAACTTGAAAGAAATGTTGCAGCCCGGGCTTCCCGCCCATGTTAGCGGAACCAAGCTGCGGTAGTTCTAAGAGCTTCTTTGGCCAAAAAGCTGCCATTCTCCTCGTCCCTGGTGGTCCCATACTTCGTTCAATGAGCACAATCGCCCCCTCGAAGGATTCCCTCTTCTTGTCCTTGGCGCCGCACCCATTCTCCTCCTCTTCTTCCTCATTGTCTGAATTGTATGGTTCTTGGTCACCGGCGACGACGAGTCTGAGGACGCAAGAAAGGCGTTCAGGAACGATCTGGCTGGGGACGTCGAAAAGTAGGAGAATGGTGGGGCCGTTTTGGTGGCTGTAGTCCTACTCCTTCAGCTCATGCTTTGGGTAGCACCCGAATTTAGCTGTCTGGGCCACCATTTGTGGGTCAAAGGGAGGGTCACAATCGAAGTCAGTGGCGTATTCGTAGGCACTCCGCGGCTTTATATACATGTAGATCGCACGCTTGCGGACATGGTGTCGAGCTTGAGAGGCCAAAGGCGCGGATGATGATATGTCCAGGTCATCTTCGGGCTCGGCATGGGACGACTCCGGGGGTGATGACATGGTTGATCGTGGACAGGTAGATATCTGACATTCTTTGTTAGGCATTTTTGCTGCGGGTCGTGTCCAACAAAAAAAGGATATTGGAAAAAAGGATGTTGTTAATGTTCGATGGGTAATGGGGAGGAGACGGAATTTGTTGATGAAAGAATGGAAAGGAAGGCCCTCGAGGGACTTTGGGCTGCTTGGAAACGAAACAAAAGCCAGATGTTGCGAAATCGCAAAGAAGTGCGGCGGATGCAGTTTCCATAAAAAATGTCAGTGCTGTTTGGTAAGCAGATGGAAGTACCTTAGGAGGACTCGGACGGAAATGGCGAGAGAAGGAAAGAAGGAAGGAACCTGAAGGATTGGCCAGAGAAGGGGCGGAAGATGAGTTCGCTCCTTCTCCAAGAACTTGCAGCTTCACCTTCCATATTCACTGCATGCCTGTCTGCCGTTACTTCCCACGAAGCGTTCAGGTGATCCATCACACTCTCTCCCGTCATCGGTCATCACACAACGTCGCCGACTCCACGGGACCAAGGGTGGCAGGTACCATTGCCCGTCATGTTGCCAGTCGCCTCCCCCATCATCTTGCTCCCCGCACCCCCAAGTCATACGCCTCCTGCAACCTAGGCGCCAAATAAACCGTCATGTACGGCCCCGTCCGATCCGAATAGGAAAACGACACCCAAGTGTGCGTCCCTGGCGCCTTGTTGAAATCGACATGCGGACTGTTTTCCTCGTCAGTTAGCAACCACTTTCCTCACCCCCAACTTCCCAATCAAGGCATGAAGTACTCACAAAGCCTCCCTCATCGCCTCCCCATACCCCCCCTTCCCCAACTCAGCTCCCCATCCAAACCCCGTCCACACCTCCTCCAGCGCATCAACCACCGCTTCCTCCGTCTCAAAGAAGTGCATCAGCGGCAAATAAACCTTGACCTCGGGCTCCTCTTTCCCCGGCCGCATCTCATAGCTGGTAAACCCCATCCAGTAGCTACCTGTATTTCCCTCGGTCGCATACATGTACCGACAAGGCTTGCTCACATCTTCCGTCGCTTCGCTCACCGGTGACCGCGTGCGGTCTCCACGCAACAGGTGGTAAATACTTTTCAGAATCTCCACACCGCGCAACGTTTCAGAAGAGGTCAACCGCCCACCGAGCGTCATGGCGTCGCGCATCACGCTAAAGGCGTTGCTGGGCACGAGGGTGTACAGTTTCACTCGCGCCGCGGCCGCGCCTTGGTCGGAGTCCAGATCGGGGGAGATGGCGTCGATGCCGAAGCAGGAGGGTGTCATGATTGACGATCTGGAAGCCACGTAGCGATCGACGAGGTCGATCGCGGGTTTCAGGTCTTGTGCACGGGTGCGGATCGCGCGCAGTGCGGAAAAGAGAACGTGATGTGCTGATCGTCCGGTGACCATGCTCTTCGGACCAGCGAAGAAATAAGGTTTTAACACCCTTTTGTCTCCCAAGCAGCCGATGGCAATGGCCGCGTGTTCGGGCGGTAGTTGATTGCCCGGGACACATGCAAGCTTCGACCGAAGAAGTGTCTGCTCAGACGCGGTCAGGTACATATGCTCTTGAACCTCGTCGTACCAGGTTAGATCCGCTTTTGTCTCGCCACGTCCGTGACACTCCCCCGCTAACAAGGGGAATAACGTCCTGTAACGCTCTTGATTCGTCGGGTCTTCTTGGCTTGTTCCAGTGGCGGGTATCGGCTCGAAACTAAATCTCAGCGTGCCCTTCACTTTCGGCGAGCTGGAGCTGGAGCCGGCGGGAGCGGAGCAAAAGTTCCAGGTTGGTCGGTAGGGCGAGCCTTCGTAGTTCAAGGGGGAGCGGAGGCGGTAGGAGGAGGAAGGGCGGGGGCCGAGGTTGGGGATGACGTTGTTGCGGAACCAGGAGAGGTGGACGGATTGTTGCGTGGGCGTGTAGTGCCGGAGGAGGGAGGTGAGGGAGGGAGAACAGGCGGCCCACCAGTAGTGGTGGTTGGGGTTTGTGTCGTCATAGTGGTGGGAAATGCGAGGCTCGCTGGTGGACGAGTTATTGCGGGCTTGGATTGGGATCCGGGTGTTTATTGATGATGATGGGGCTGGTAGACATGCTGGCCGCCGTAGTGTCAGGGGACTGAGGCGAATGGTTCGGTGAGAGGCAAGCTGTCTCATTGTCGGGGTTTTTCGGAGGAACAATGAAGAGAAAATTCACTCCATATGGAAAATATGTTATGGACGGCACGTTTGGTGGATGAAAAGGAGATGTACAAAAAGATGCAAGAAGCGATTTTGGGATGGAAAAGGAAAAAGATTGAGAGGACGTTGGAATAAACACGTGGATCCGAACGATGACAGTTCCGCTTCCGTGCATGGCCCGACCAGGGGGTATCCCCACCTGAAGGGCGATCGGCCATCATCAGGCGCCCAAAGTCCATGTGTTGACGATAATCATTGTCCAAAGCATTGATAAAAACCCATCATCACTTAGCTACCTCATTCATCATCACCATCCCCCTTCTTCGGCTTCACAAGCTCCTTCACAGCCTCATACGCCTCCCTCCTCCTCTCCTCATTCCCCTCCACCCTCCACTCCTCCAAATACCGCGGCACTTTGTCGACCCTATTATACCCGCCGGCCACGGGCTCCCCAAACTGTATCCAAGCCGGCACCACGCCTACCCAGGCTTTCTGTCTCAATTCCTCATCATTCATATCCGCCCTCTCATCATGCGGCTCCCCACTTCTAATCTTTGCACTCCCCGCCTTGATCTTGACCCTTAGTATACTCGTGCTCTGCATCTCGGCGTTATTTGGCGGGGTGCGCGTGTTTTGATACCGCTGCGGCACGACGCTGTTGGTGACTAGCTCCATTGCCCACAGCTTTTCGGCGGGGTCGACGACGGGAGTGGCATGGCCGAAGAGGATGGCTGAGCGGTAGTTGTACGAGTGCGAGTTGGGGGTTAGGGAGAGGACGTAGCCGTCTAGGAGGGTGGCGGTTAGGGTTAGGGGGATGCCTTCTTCTTCGCCCTCTTCGCCCCCCGAGGGAGATGGAGAAGTTCGAGCCAAGTTCATGAGGCGCGAGGAGACGTAGCCGTGGAGGTACAAGTCTAGCACGTGGCCTAGGTCGGCAGAGGGACGCGAAAAGGAACCCATTTGGCCGATCATGGGGAGGACGGCGGGGAAGGGGGAGGTGGAGTCTTGAAAGGCGACATTGATGAAGGGGGAGGAGTTGATGATGCCGTGGATGGTTTCGAGGGAGTAGCGGGCTGAGAATTGGGTTAGTGTCTTTCAATTGACTATGGGGATGAGTGTGCTGACCTCTGTCATTGAGTCGCTTGACCGTGCTGTACGGCTGTTTGGGGTATTCGAGTTCGTGAGAAGGCATTTTGGCGGGTGAGGTCACGACAGATGTTGTATTGATGGGCCACTGTTGTATTTGAGTATCTTTATATTTGGAAATGAAAATAGTAAAGAGGTATGACACATTCATCGGGTGACTTATAGAAAAAGGGTATGTGTGATGCGACGAGAAGGAAAGCGTGAGGACATGATCAACCCGAAATGGAAAGTGGTGATAAGCAAAGGAGCGGGGAGATGAGGAGTAACGCCAGCGGCCCGAACGTGTGCCCGGCTTGACTCGGCTTCGGGGGTGACTGAACAAGACGGCAGTGCTATGTACCGCAGACGCGCCCTTTGAATGACATTCACACCAAGATGAAGTATTGCTGGCGACAACAACTCGATGCCATCCCCAAATATTTCACCATGGCCGGGTATTCTTGCACTTGGCGCTCTGGAGTATACAAGAAGTCCATATCGATACATCTTTATAACATGATGCTAAGGCCGAAGAACCGGATGACGGAAACAAGCAACTTCCAAGATGAAAGGACTAGCGTGTTTGGTGATGGAGAGTCACTTATACCTTCCATTGTGAGGCGCTCGCTGATGGTGAACGGAAAGGAAAAGAGGGGGGGGGGGGCCGACCCCACCACAACGCTCCAATTATCCAGGGAATATCACCCTCTCATTGGCCAGCGCACGGTTCCCTTCAATCGTCCCTTTTGCCGAGTCAATTCGTCTCTTCTTCCCTTCCTTTGTCATCTTCACCGTCGTTCGCGAGTCGCGACTGAAGCTCAACGTCGTCCTATCGTCACCACACTTGAGATGCGAGGAGAGGCTGTCGCTGCGATTCGATCACATCGTCCATTCTTGTGCTTTTCTTTGGATCTTGCCGAGCTCAATCGACAACCACCATGTCCCGGCCTCGGATATCGCGACGTCGCTCCAGTCTTCACGTCATCTCCCCTGGCCTGGAGAATTGAAAGTATCCCGACAGTCGCACTTCAGATGGATACAAACAATGTCCTCGGAAATGCTGCCGAGATGGCGACAATGCTACACTCGGACGATTTAAGGTCATGGCCATGGGCGAAATACAAAGTTCACGGTGGTCTTGCGGCCTGAATCATGGACCACCCCGCCGATGCTTACCTTTATCGCCACTGCCACCATCGAGGACGGCCACAAAACACTCAACCCAGTACTTCCAAGATGGACAGGAATCTTCTTTCCAGATGAAAGAATGAAGCAGCCGCACCAAGATTTATCAGGGTTCAGTCCCGGCGGTCCAGATCCAGACCCCTTCCCTTGCAAGTGCCAGAGCGCAATGGAACGTCTTCGGTTTCAGCTGAAACGCGTCCAAGGGGCATAAGGAGGCATCACCACTTCTCTATCATTGTCAGCCTCGCCTCCTCAGCCAATCCCCACCCACGCCTTGTCCCGCCATCAAGAACAATACGCCACTTCTGGTGCATGACCCTGCACCGCTCCTGTTTGAGTTATCCCCAGCCGACCAACTCGAACACCACATTCTCTCGGGTCACGATACTCAACATACTCAAGTCGGGGGCTTGTTTCCTCGATAGTAACCAGTCCTTGGCAGCCGCCCCAACACTGCTTCGTTGGTAGTCAGTCTGATACACACTCCCGCGGCTGGTTGGCCCTTTGTTCTACTCTTCTTTCTTTCTCTCTCCTTCTTCTCTGTCCATCTTGCTTTGGCAACTCTGTACATCGGTTGAACCCCCCAAGCATGTCATTGCCGCTATTCTCAACTTCATCTTCAACAACATAGTGACGCAGGGCCCGTCGATATGATACATTCTTTTTGACTACTTCTTTTCCCGGATAGCGTGTTATTCTTCTCTTTATGTTGTGATACCCCCATTGACTGGGCTTCCCTTCTTTCTGTCTGCCGACTGACCATATCCACTCTTGAACACCATGGCCGTCAAAGGCGCCACCGAGGCCCTCGTTGCCGCTTTCACCTTGTCAGTTTATCCATGGTCAGTAGACAACATCATCACTTACACAAGCTAACATGCCATCAGTGGTCTTGTATTATACGCCGCGACGGCCGCTCTCGCTCTCTACGCAAAAGGTCATGGCACCGCCATACTCCGGGACGGCCAGAGGCTGGTCCTCGTCGGTTTTCTAACCACTGCTGCCCTGTGGGCCCTTTGCGATTTTATTTCTATTCTTATCAAAGTCGACAACTCGTCCATGTCTTGCCAGATCGGCATAATATTCGCTACCGTCTTCGACCAACTTGCCCGATTCTCCATCCAACAATACCTTCACTGGGCCCAAAGCACGGGCGAGAACATGTCCACCCTGCACATGATTCCCCAACTCCTAATCCTCGGTCGACTCGTTGCCGGAGCCGTTTTTGTCGGATTTACTCGACCCCAAACCGATTCTTTCTGCGTCGCTGCCTCGTCCAACCTTCCCATTTCCATTGTCGTCATCTCCATGGACGCCGCCATTCTCCTTTGTCTCATCACACGCGCCTTGGCCCAGAACACTACGTTCCACACCGATGCTCAGACGGCGAAGAGGAAGGCCCTCTTCTGGGTTATGCTAGGTTTGGCTGTCTGGACTGCCACCAGCGGATCCTTACACCTTGGTTTCCGTCATGTTGCCCTTGTGGTCAGGACTGCCATGCCTGCCATCGGCCTGACCATCTTAATCGGTAAGTAGCATCGTCCTCGACATTGTTGTCCCCTGGCTAACAGCGTACAGTTATCCTTACTGTCTGCTATGGCACCCTCGGGGCGGCCAGCATAGTGCGAGTCAAATCCCCCGAAGCCATGTCTCCTCGCCTTGTCGAAATCAGCCGCGATATATCCTCATCCGATTCCTACTACCCCGCCAGCAACTACCAAGACGTCAAGGATGCAGCCATAACGTCCGAAACAACATTCACCAACCCGAGAGAGGCACCTACCTATAGACTCCCGACGATTTCGTTGCCCATCACTGGAGTGGCAGGCATGGGTGGAGTCCCTATCCAAGGGCAGCTGTTTCCGCCTGTCCGATCAAATACCGCCCCTACGCTTCCAAGGAATAGGTCGGTCAAGGCTGCTGTTGGTCTCCATAAGAAGGGGGCTTCTGCCGGTGGAAAATTGCAGATCAGCAATCCCGTTCTCCAGGATACCGGCAGAAGCCCGCTCGATAAGATTCCTACCATGGGCCTACAGGATGCCATGAGGACAGAGAGGGAGCGAAGGGACAAGCTGCTCAGGCAAACGAGCCAGGCCAAGAGGGAGATGAATGCCCAGCCGGCAGTAACGGATCCCAGGGAGGACGTGAACAGAGCCGTGAGCTTCAAGAGAAAGGAGGTTGCATCACCTGTTTCGTCCGGCTCGTCACTTCGTTTGGACAACGCGGGTATGAGCTCATCAACACAACTGTCACCAGCAACGGGTGAAATCAGGCAAAGATCGCCGCGCCAGTCGCCAGAAACATCAGAGACCTCAAGACAATCAACCTTTCAATCTCGATCCGTGCCCCCTCCCAAGGACTTTGAACAACCACTGCCGAATCTCGATATCCGTCCTTTGACGCCACCACAGGAGAGGCCCTTGACAGGACTTCAAAGGCGACCTACTACTGGCTTGCCATCCAACCCCAGAGCTAGGGCATCGAAGCTGGAACAAGATGCACCCGGTGCAGAACGTCAGCAGACTGTTCTTTTCCTTAATAATGTCATCTACGACGACCCCGCCCTTGTGCACGACATTCTGCAGAGTTCTAATGATAGGACTACTGACAAGATCCAATCTCCTGGAACGCCTGAATCGGTTGTTCACCGACCTCGGCCCATTCCGAGAAAGGTGGCCGATCCCATTCTCGGCTCGGGACACAGAAGAAGCAAATCTAGTGGTTCATTGGTCAAAAAGTCTGTGTACGGTTCGGGGGATATGCCGCCACCCCCTGCTCCTCCGAAGAGTGCGGGCGCAGGAACTCGGCCCCAGCCGAACATGACACGGAGCATGACGGTTACTGAGAAAATCGCACTCATGTACCCTGGGGAGATGCGAAATATGTTGCCACCAGTCCCCGAGGCACCTACCGTCGCCACGTCTTACCTTCAATCTCCATCTTCAGTGGACTCCGAGGAGGTGCGACAGCCCAACCAACCAACAAAAACCACAACCACGCCCGATAACATTCCTTCCGTTATTAAAAAAGCTACCGAAAGCAAGTACGACACGGATATGGCGGCGAAGCGGGCATCATCCCCGGTGCTTCCTATCAATTCTGTACAACGAGAGTCATTGTATAGCCATGATTCGGAATCGCCAGATGAGGCCGATAGGAACTCGGTCCGCTCTACACAGGTCAGTGTCGGACTTGCTGTGGCCCGACCTCTGCCTCGACCAGTGGTAAACAAACCGACACCCGAGCAAACCTCACCAGTACAGGCCCGCCGGGTCGGTGACAAGTGCCCCGTTTTCTCCGATCAAAAGTCAAGACTCAGGATGCCACCTCCTTCACCTCTACCGTTGAGTGGGCCACGCAGGAATACGGTCGTGGTTCAGGCCGAGCCTTCGCCCCTCGAGTCTCCAGAACATGCACTCCGCCACATCCAGGAACAGCTCAACAAGTTTGAAGAGCCCGTGACTGAGTCCTGCTCCAAGGACCATACTGAGCGCCTCGCTCTACTTGAGCATCTGGAGAAGGAGATGGGTGTTCACGAGAATCATTGGCAGGAAATGAAGCATGACCTTGGCCGTGATTCGTTGTGCAGCATGCAAACCAACTCTCCGGCGAACAGGAACTCACAATGTGATTCTACTGTCGGTAGCATAGTCATTGGACACGGCTTGGCTGTTGGTGCCATGGCCGCTGGGCGCAGAGCTTCTCGCCAGACCATGCTGCGCAACAATGGCAGCTACAATCCCAACAGACTCTCAAGAGATGCTGTCAAGTCACACATGAGCATCTGGCAGAAGCGTCTGACCGAGGCACATATCGACTACATGGAGACAGCAGCCGAAAGACTCCGTCATGCCAGCGGCAACTTGTTGTCTATGCCAATGCCTAATGTCCAGCTCGGTACCCCTACGCCTCCTGACTCTGACGTTTCTGGTGATGATGATGATTCGGTTCTGTCCGCTCAGCTGGATGCTGTGTCAAACTGGTTGTCCAAGAAGGCTGTCAAGACCGTGTCCCTGTGGGCTCCGGCGCCGCAGCAGGCTACTGTCGCCGCAAACCTTCTGTGGACGCCTGTTCCCAACGCTTCGCCTACTTCCACGGTCGCGACGCCGGAGGCTGAGACTTTGGTCCGGCCGCTGGTTCGTAAGGAACTGCCTCCTCCCCTTGAGATTACCAGCACGCAGTTGTGGTCCAAGCCTACAGTGAATGTCAAGAAGGCCCCTTCACTCTGGACGGCTCCTGCACCTGTCAAGGTTCCGAAAACAAGTGCACTGTGGGTGCATATTCCCAAGGTTGCAAGTGAATGCCCGACGCCTCTCCCAGAGGCCGACGCATTTGTCCGTCCCGCCACGAGAAAGGTTCTGGCTCCTCTTGAGATCACGAGCACTCAGCTGTGGAAGAAGGCTGAACCTGAAAAGAAGCCTTCACTCTGGACCCGACCACCCAAGGTTTCGGCCGTCACGACCAACCTTTGGTGGTCGCCCCCTCCCAAGGTTCTCGAGGACCCTTCACTGGCTCTTGATCTCCCACAAATATTTACCCGTCCTGCGGCTAGAAAAGATCTTGCTCCCCTCCAAATCTCCTCCAAGCATCTCTGGCGCAAACCATACACCAGCACCAAGGAGACCACCGGACTTTGGCGACCTTCCTGGGCTTCTGTCGCTCCTCCTGCTGACTTCAAGCGTCTCTCTCTGCAAGAAATTCCCCAACCCAAACCTCAAAAGGCTCCGCGACCCGTAACCCAACGTCCTCCTCGCCGCAACAAGCGTGTGAGCGCTCTGCCCGACATTCTTGAGAATCCTGAGCCTCTTCCCGACAAGCGCGGCACCCTTGGTATTTTCCAATTCCCCTGGGGCGAGAAGTCCGACACTGCAACCATGCCTCTACCGCGTCCTTTCGGTCGCTCCATGCCCGGCACCATGAGCTCCGGCGTTCCCCTCCGGGCGTCGGACACTCCCGACTACTTGGGAACATCGTTCTTTGACGACTACGACGACGAAGATGCCGAGTCCGACTATGAGCGCGAGGAAAGCGGTGATGATGAAGATGACTTCGACGAGACGACTATCTGGGAAATTGCTAGCCTCCTCAACTCGGATGCTGTGCCCTCGAGGAACAGCCTCTTCCTTTCCGCCACTCCTGCCTACAGCGTCGACGACAACTACAGCGGCGGCGGCGGCAGCAGCAGCCACCAAGAACAATCCGCTTCTGCGTCCGCCACCGACATTGACGACGATGATGATGATGCTTCCAGTGAGCATGAAATCCTGATCGGCCTTGCCGCGGATCCCCATGATGGCGAAGAACATACTGGCGACTCCACTCGTTCAACCCTGGACCAGGGAGCCCAGGCCGTCGTCGCTACCCGTGCGGCATTGGCCGATGACTCGGCGCCCGCACCGGCTCCGCCCCGAGTGGAGACCAGCGAAAACCAAGCCGTGGAGACGCACCTGCAAATCTCGAGCGGCCTATGGAGCCGCGATGAATCACCCGAGATCAAGACTTTGTCCGCGGCGGAAACGACAAAAGGTCTCTTTGTCCTGGGCAGCCGTGCGACGTCCGACAAGCGCACCACCGAGCAGGAGCCGGCCGCCGTCAAGATGCACCGCACACCCCAGGCCACGGCTGCCGACTCATGGAGGCCGTTGGATAAGCTCATGTCCAATAGCCTCTGGACGCCCCAAGAGGCTGCCGCCAAGGGCGTTAGCAGGCAGGTGTTCCAGCACTGGCTCACTCTTGGCCTAGCCGCCGCTAAGGACAAGGAGGCTCTCATTGCTAGTGGTCATCCCCTCAACATCAAGTGCCGCACTGAGACGGGCCGCATCACCGCCACCCCTGCCGACTGGGCTGCTGCCCTTGAGGAGGCCATTCAGGCTTCTATCATCAAGGCCACTGTCCCGGCCTTCAACTCGGCCGTCCGTCATCCCGTCTTCGCCGGCTCATCCCTCATCACCACCTCCGAGTGGTTCCACCCCGCCGCCACAGGCTACACCTACGACGCGGCCTGTGTCCACCCCGTCTTCTTGGGCTCTCTCGCCATCGCCTGCCCCCAGGAGTCCGTCCACCGCGCCATGTCGGCTTACGCTCACAAGAAGCTTCGTCGTCACCAGCGTTCGGGATCATCTCACTCTCGCTCCGCCAGCACCAGCGGCAAGAAGCGTAGGGAGTCCATCATGGCCCAGATCCACGCCATCGAAGCTGAAATGGGTCTCATCCCCGAGGACTCTGCCGTCGCCGTCGTGCCTGACGTCCCGGAGGTCCCCTCACTCGAGGAGATGGAAGCCTCCCGCAAGGCCAAGATCGAGGCCCTCGAGCAAGAGAAGTTGTTCGCTGCCCGCGAAGGCTTCGTGACTAGGCGTCGCGCTAGCTCCAGCGTGTCCCACGCCACCACGGCCACTACAAACTCTGAAAACGACGGTCCCGCTTCCATGGACTCTTTCCCCCTGAGCAGCCAGCGTCCCTCCACGGCCACTAGCGTTGACTTGGAGCATGATCTTGATCTTGATCAGGAGGATAAGGCCGTCGACACCGTCGAAGTCCCTGAACTCACCATTTCTTCTTTCCAAGCCAACAACACCAACAACGGCCTCTGGACCGCCCCCCTCCCCATCCCCCAACCAACCCCCTCACCAATCCCCACCCTCTGGATTCCTTCCCCCTCTCCCGCCTCGTCCTTCGCGTCCTACGAGGAAGCCCTCCCCAGCCCCAAACTCCTTTGGCAGCCTAAAGCCGGTAAACCCGAAATCATCGCCAAGACCGATGAAGATGGCGAGGCGCACAAGCGCAGGGCTTTGGGACGCAAGGGCCTGTTGACGAAGCAGAGGAAGATGGAGATTATGGAGCAAATCAGCGGGGAGATGAGTGCCAAGGATTTGAAGGAGGTGTTTAAGAGGCAGGGATTGTGGAGGAAGGAGAGTGCAGTGGTGGCTGAGAAGAAGGATTGGATGGCTGCTTCGAGCCAGCCAGTTGAGTGGTGAGCAGCTTTCACCTTAGTGCTGTGATGGCTGTGAGGGATGTGTCTGTCATGATGGAATGAACTAGCTTGTTGATTTGGTGTTATTATTGTTGCTGCGAAAGGCATCGGGCCTCAATGGTTCGATGGATGGGAAGTAATGGAAAAAGTAAAGGGAAAAGCGGAAGGGAAATATGGTAAACAACATACAGGAAGGAATAAGGTGTCAGGGCTTGGAATTTCGATAGGGACGGCTTATTTTCTTCTTCCAAGGTCCGGCTTGGACCCAGAACAGTTGATGGAAAGGAGGAGGTGTTGAAGAGAAGGAAATTCCTGAATGGTTTTCAGTTGCAGTTGATGCAGTTGAGCAGTTGATGTACGATAGATACCCAGGTCACCTACCTACCCTCCTACCGTACTGTCCGTACAGCTTCGATCAGAAGCGCAGTAGTCGTAGTTGAAAAGATGATAAACTTGAGATCTGAGTGTTCCCGATTCCGTGACTTTCCGTGATAATGTTCCGTCATCCGTGTGTGTCATCAAGAAATGAACAGACGGGAGTTAATAGACAACAGACAACAGACAACAGACAAGCAGAATCGACTTGAAGACACGAGGGAAAGGTGAGCAACTGAGCATTGAGGACGGGACGACCAGCGGCCACTCTTATAGTTTTCAGTCCTCCTCTAGGGGCAATCTGGCGGTGGCCGCGATGATCATTTGATATTCCCATTCAGCTCCACTAAGAAAGAATTTAGCCTGAAAGCCCTAAATTAGCCGCGATGTACCGTACTCCCTCCCAGAAATCGCGATACAGTAGTTAATGAAGTGCTGTAATACCAGTTTCTTCCTCAAAATGAACGTTATCGTCGTCCTGCTACCCCGCGCATTCATGTCTCCCGCCCGTCCTCCCGGTATGCCCCGGCCAGCTGTGATCAGTGCTTCTGCTTCCGTCTTTGTCGTTGGGTTTCCCTGTAGTATACGGCCTCAGAACTGTTATTCAATTCGCCGTTCCATCCTTCGAAGTCCATCGCATCCATTCGTCCCTTATCACACATCCATCTGTTCCCCACCTTCACAATTCGTAGTTCTTTGTCCAACAAAGTTATGACGGTTATTCCCGCCAAGCGGCTGACTTGCGGCTCCCTAGCCATCTTTTCAACCACATAGACGAGGGGAACTAGCTCTCCCGGCGGAAGTGACCGGAGATTTTCCCGCATCTTGTTCACTCTCTCCTCGAGGGCGGCCTCAGCCTTCTCTTCGGCTTCTTTCATTTTTGCCAGGTTTTTTTGCATCTTCTGCTTGCAGTCCTTGCAAAAAGATGTAAAGTTGTAGTCCACTATGCCCTTTCGATCCCAACCCGGTACTGGATAGGCATACACGTCTACCGTAGGGTTGACCTTGCAGATCTCGCAAATGGGCTTTCTTCCTGCTTCCACGCTTTTATTGCAATCGTATGGGCGGCCCCAGCCGGACTTCGCACGGCCTACTCCGCTTGTGTGAAAAGGCATGACGAAGATATTGTGACTGGATGGAACCATGGGAGTCTGGGATCCGTCTTGCTGGTCTCTATTGGCAAAGGTGACCGATGTTTTCCTCTTGCTCTGCAAAACAAGACCGCATCGTGCAATGGCTGTGAAGCTCCTTCTGAGGCCTGTTTTGAGCGGTTGAGCCGTCGAAATACCGAAAGAAGCCGCTTGGAGGAAGACAGCTGATGGCGACATCTTGATGTGCTCTCCGGGTACGTTGAGGAGGGCGGCTGGCTGGAAAGGGCGGAGCGGAAAGCTCGAGATCAGGATTCTACTCGTGGTTGATGCTTTCGCCACAGTCAGCTTGAGGAATAGTCAAAGATGAGGACGCCTCACCATACAGCAGGAGCGGCAATAGGCTGAAATGCCTCGTTGTACGAGATGAGAAAGGGGCCAAGCGTGTACTTACTAAATTGAAGGACGGTGGGCAAAATTCGAATTGTGTTGCAAATCGGTACCAGCAGGACCCAAATAATGGGTCAGTGGAAGGTAGACGAGGCCAGCGTGAGGTAGTTCTCTGGCGCAGATGATCGTGGTGAGCAGAAGAGAGAAAAGAGGGCTTTGCTTTCTCGAGGACGCTAGAGCGGCCGGTTTGTACCTCGCTCGTCACGGATCAAGTGAAGGGAAGTTGACGGAGGTGGAAAGGCGATGACAGAAAAAGGGCTGTGAGCTTGCCGTTGTGTAAAGAAAGGAGAAAGGGAAACCAGGGCAGCCTAACTGGTACCTAGGAAGAGGGTGCCGGTGAATGAAAAGCCTAGTGAATGGGCGTCCAAGGCACGGACTCCCAACAGAAGTTCCCGTCGTTGAATTGGCTAGCCATTCACACAGATTTCCCGCGTTTGCAATGGGCGTTTGCAAAAATCGCGTCAACACGGTTCTTGCTGGTCAAACACTCCTTCAACGCAAAGAATCAGCCAATCATCCGTCCTGTGCCCTTGGTTGACACATGGTGAAACGCATCCTTTGCAAGCATCATGTCTCTCTGGTGCTCACATGGTTTTTGGTTATGCTCTTGTGGTGGTCGTCGTCGTCGTCGTCGTTGTTGTCGTTGTTGTTGTCGTCGAGTGTAAAAGGCAGAAGCGCACCACTGAGCGTCCATCTATCTAGAGGTACACTAGGTAGGCAGACACTCGACGATTCTTGTACCTTTCTTTAAAATTGGTTTTTGTGACCAGAGAGGTCTATTGCATTATGGGAGTAATGGGACCTACCTATACACAAATATCGGATGATGTCTTGTTTGCATGTTATTTCTATTCAACTTTACTTTAATATGAACTTACCTTAACTTTCAAGGCGGTCTTCAGTTGTGGGTCTGGTATGGTAGTGGGCATTGTGACACAGCTAGGTAGGTACGAAAGCTGCATGTTTTGAACCTGCAAGCGCACCGAGAACCGCATGGGCCTCTCCGTCGACCCTACAAGACACCGAGTCCGTTCAAGTTGTCCATATTGGAACAAAGAATATAGCAGAGAAAGGAGTGATCAAGAAAGAAGCCGAGGCGGGCTTTCCTTGACACACTGCGATGAGCAGATATGAAAGAGGCGAATAACTTTCGTGAAGGAGGGAGTGGGAACGAGGAAACGGACATTTCGGGGAGGTGTTTCGTCCTGTAGTCTTCTTGGGCTCTTGCCCGTGGAACACCATCAACAAACGCTCTTGCCCATTCCAGCTGGTGTGCCTCCCATACACCAAATCACGAGAAAGGCGCGACCCAATTACAGCGCAAGATTGATGAATACCTAGAAGGCAGGTACGAATGTCATTTGCACCTGCCTGCCTGATGATTTCTGCAGCGGGACGGCTATCTCCAACCGCCGTCCGTCGCTGGTTCGGGGGCGACGACTTCTTTGAAGCCTGGATGTTCTCCTCGAACGTCAAGATGAGTTTGCCGGCTTTGTGGAGGAGTGTGTTTTTCCAGGCGGGCCAGTCTTCGGCGCTTCGCAGGAAGGGCTCGGTAAGCATCTTCGTGGGGGCCGGGGGTTGGCGGCCATTGGGGGCGTCATGGTTGGTGATGTGATGAATTTGTTGCGTCGTCGTTCAATGTGAATGAATGCAAGTTTTTTCTCCAGGTTTTGATTTGACAGATTGCTGGTATTCACTGCCCTTTGAAGGAAGGGTAGGAGGGGCAAAAGCAACAATTACCAATGGATGATGCCAGGAAGATAAGGAACTCCGTGGATTACCGTGAACGGAGTGACGGGACAACACTGCACCAACAACACCACGACAGGGTCAGATCATCAATCTTGGGAAGAGAACGTTGATTATCAGGTGGTCAGAGTATCGTTCAGTCCCCGAGGTTATCGCCCCGGCGCAGCTGTCCCCTCCACCCCCTCCACTCCACCCTCGTATCCGCTTTCCACTGCCCAACATAATGGTCCTTCATGGTCTCCCCACAAGCGTTGTACTTAACAGCACTCAGCGTCTCATTTTGAAGGCGATCCATCACCCTAGCCATCTCCTCCACACTCATCTCCGCACCATATCTCTTTTGCACATCGGCGACGGCGGCTTGAAGAGCGTTTTCGCCAGGCACGACAGAACGAGACAGAAGATTTCCACAAGCAGTGCTTCCAGGGACAAGCCACCCACTCTTGTCCACCGCTTCCACCAAGACCACCGCCATCCTCTTCAACACCTCCTTCGTTGCGCCTTCATAGAGTTCCTCCTTCACATCCTCGGTGATCTTGTCCCGCACTTCGTCCCTAATGTTTTCCTCCCACTTCCTACCCGTCTTTCGGTGCAGCTTGTCAAGCTGACGGGCTACCTCACCGCCGACTTGCTCTCCGACTTCCACCCTAGTCCAATCCTCCAGCTTTGAGCAATGTTCGACGCGCGCTTCAAGGGCCGCGTTACGGGCAAGGAGGTGTTTGGCGAGCTTCTGAAGGGCCGCGTCGCGGAGGAGGAACTGTTCCTTGATAGACGTGAACTTTGAAGAGTCGGTTGACGCTTCCAAAAAGTCCATAGCAGTGGGTGAAGGCGGGAGGGGGGGCAAGTCGAGGTCGGAACGGGTTGCGAGTCGTGGGCGCTTTCCGTTTCCATCTGTCGAGGAACAAGTTTGTTAGCGGGTGACTAGGTCTCATGAAGGTGGTGCCTTGGGCTGGGGGAACGTACCCGATGGGGTGAGGGGTTGTGTTGATTCTTGACTTTGAGGGGCAGTCTCCCACGTCCACTCGAATCGGTGGCTGCTTGGACCGGCGATGACGCGTTCATCGCGATCGAGGTAGGGAGGCAAGAATCCGCTTGCACTTGCTGTTCGTTTGCGCGTCTGAGTTGTGGTTGATGTTTGGGCGACATCTTGAAGCTCGCCGGAGGTGGCATGGGTAGGACTGCTTGGTTGCGCCTCTTGTACCTCGTGGTGTGCTAGTTCGTATGCCGTAGTCCCCGGGTTGATAGCTTGCCCGCCGGCACCCTTGTACAGCCTATCCAGAGATGTATGTTTCTTATCTGTTGTTAGCCTGTTGCGGACATTGGCATGGGAGAAGATTGATGGGAGCAAGGCCAATTGTGCTCGAACCTCGGGCAGGACGGGTAGCAAATCCAGATAGATGGAGAGGTCTTTGACTGTGGCAAGAGAGTGTAGAGCATCTACAACGGCCGTAGATGCTGGCCCCTTGGGTTCCAGAGGCTGGTTTTTGGGCGCTACAAAAGCTGGCGGCTGTGACAAGATGAAGCGCAGATGAATGAACTTTTTTAGACCAGACGTTGCTCCACTCTGCTCCGTAGTAGGAGCCGTAGGTGAAGAGCTGTATGCAAATTCAACAGACCGTATACTCTCGGGGTAGATGAACAGATAAAGAGGAACAGGGCCGGACTGGACATTTTTGAGTAGGCATTGGCTGCGTAGTGTAATCAGAGCTATTCGTTTCTCGGTGTCGAAGTGCAAGTTGGCTCGCAGGTCTAGTATATGCCGAGCAAGTCCTCTATCCGCCCAAGCAGCTTGTGCTGCCTGAGAAAGCAGATCGATCTGGCAACTTTCTATGTGGTCGTCCGTGTTAGACGCGGTTGGCACGTCGTCGCCGTAGTATCCATCGGCACTGTTGGAAGAGTTGTTACTAATGTAGATGTCAAAGCAAGTGAGGCAGTGGGGTTTAAACGAACGACCTGCCGCTCGACTCGTCAAGATACAACTGTCGGTTTGGTTCACTATGACCGGGAGGCAAGACAGCAGAGAAGCCACTAATCGTAGCATCTCCGCCCGCGGCCCTATCGAGACGCCCCAGTCCTTTCCACAGGTAAGCCTGAAGAGTAGGAGTTGGCGAGTTTTTACGGCTTCTCGACCATAGATACACGTCTCCTCGAGTGTAGCAAGTGGATTAAGCGGACCGGCCACATACCCAGACGGGCATATGGCACCAGGCCGTGGTGACTTGGGGAAAGGGCAAGAAAGGGGAACAGTCCTGCCGCTCGACTCGTCAAGACACACTGTCGGTTTGGTTCACTATGACCGGGAGCAAGACGGCAGAGAAGTTACTAATTGTAGCATCTCCGCCCGCGGCCCGATCGAGAAGCCCCAGTCCTTTCCACAGGTAAGCCTGAAGAGTAGGAGTTGGCGAATTTTTACGGCTTCTCGACCATAGATACACGTCTCCTCGAGTGTAGCAAGTGGATTAAGCGGACCGGCCACATACCCAAACGGGCATATGGCACCAGGCTGTAGTGACTTGGAAAAGCTTGGGAAAGGGCAAGAGGCAAAGGGGAGGCAGGGGGGATGGGGGTTGATATGAAACGAAACCTTGGATCGGCCATGATCGTTTTCTGCGTACTACGAGTCAACGATGGGGTTGATGGAGCTTAGGCGGGAGCGAGATCAGGTTGCTGACCTTGGGGACAACGGTTGTGTAGGAGGCAACCGTGCATCGGTGTTGTTGTCATGGTCGTGGCCTGATTGATGCGACGGTCGTGGTGTAGAGGTGTGGGACGCCAAGTCAGCCATGGCGGTGGAGGTCGAGACGACGTCAAAAGAGGAGGCAGAAATGGAATGGAACGTGCGTGCAGTGGAGAGCCTGTCAGGCGGAAAGGATGTGTGACCAATTGAATTGATTCCACTTGAGCAAAGTGCGGGTAGAAAATAAGATGGGTAGGGAGAAGAACAGTGGAGGCCCCTCAGGTCAGGGAGGGAGGCCAGAGGCCGCGTTCTTGTACTCCTCTTCTGCCCCCTCTTTTTCGTTGCAGGGATGAGGTGGTTCTTTGAATCCCTTTAGCCGGGAAACCGTATCATTTTTGCCAAGACATTTCTCTACTTTCAGTACTTGGTGACCACCTAAAGATTCGCCAAGAACACGCAAAAACCGCCCAGTCTCAGGTATCTGCGCAGCCAAGATGTACAGGTGGATAAAATGTGACCAATCGGTTGATCACACGGATTGTCTTGGCAAAAATGATACGGTTTCCCAGCTAAAGGGATGGGATGTGAAAGTCACTAACAGGGTTGGGTGCGATTCTCACCAAATCTGTTACGGTTCTGCACAACCCGTTAACGGATCCCGGACACCTACCAATCGCACCGCTAGACGTGGCCGGGCAAGATACTGAAAGATTAGTGGCACGGGGTTGAAAAGTGGGCTTGCCGGCCCGGTCGTTTGTAGGTACTTATTCTCCGGCACGACTCCCAGTCGCCCAGTCACCACTCACCACCTGGCATGATGATGCTCGCTTGTCTAATCGGTTTGCATCCTTGGCCTTCACGTTTTTCCCGTCCGGCTCCTTCCCATTCAATCCAACATCGTTACTCGTCGGTGAGGTTGATGTGGGCCTCGCTTACATGGTAGCAAACCGACGAGTACCTCCGTCGCCATGATGGGCAGGAGCGGCTGAGTACCGCTGGGGAGTGGTCACGGTTTCCGACATGAGCTTTTCTGCCGTTGTTTTCTTCCTTGGGTTGGATTGGTTCGGAAATGGAACCTGAAGCAATTTCTTTCTTCCTTTCACGAAACAAGTAATCGATCCATCTTTCATCCACTCATTTTCCATCGTCGCATCACCTGCTTTCTTCCGTCTGTTATTGATGACCGTTCTGTACGAAGAGGCCGTGTTTTTGCCGGCAGTGGAACTCCTGGAAAACACCGATTTTTAAGAGACGGTGCCACGACCGACGTCCACTGTATTGAGCATGTCGTGATACGACAATGGTCTTCCGGCAGGCTTCTCCCGCGTGCTTGCTATTGGCTATTCCAGAAAGGGGATTAGTTCCTCGATGGTGTTTGATGAGCACGAGATGCCCAGAGAGCTCCACATTTTCTTGTCTGTAAGCGATCTCATGTCGAACTCCGAAGGCTTCGCAAAAAGCGCAATTTCTGTCTTCTTGACACTTGAGAAACTGACGGGAGAGATAGACAACATGGACAGTCAAATTCCTCGAAGCCCAGAATCTGGCAACGATGCAACCAAACAGCCCTTAGCAGATGGTCACAGCCCTAGCCTTGAGAGCCGTGATATGGAACCCAACCGCCTTTGCGCCCGTTGCTCCCCCGCTCTCACAACATCCGAAGAAACTCTGGCAACCGAAACTGCCGGGTGACCCTGACTGGACGGGCGAGAACTTCTTTCACAGCAAGAATGTAAAGCATATGTTGTCGGAGTCCGTAATTGCCGCCGGCTGCCATCTGTGCACACAAGTCAGTCTAGAGGACAACTTCTCACGTACCGAGGATGACCAGAATCATCGTCGAATGTAGCCGATCGACGGCTTCAGAGGGTGATGGAAGGGACATTCCGATTGTTTGAGTTTCCGCCATTTCTTGCGCCGAGTGGGACGACAATTGGGCTTTGAGCTTGCTTCGACTTCAAGTTTCCCATTCTTCTCCCGAACAACTTCACCTATCCGATCACATCGTCAACCACCGACAACATGGCTGACCTTCTCAGATAGACCGCCTAAAAGCCAGTGCCGGCTCCTTTGAACCCCACCTCCCACGCGTTTATCATCTTCTCAATGAGCGATACGCCCGTCTTCCCAGCTCCCCGCAGGTTGACCTGGCTAGGGCGGTCTACTACGAGATTGACTCGATAGTCAACAAGATTGTTGGGATTTGGAAGTTGGACGATTTGTGGAAAAAGTCTGTCGGCAATGGGCCCGGGTTGGAAGAGGCGTGGGAGATGTTACCCCGTTGTAATATCCCGTTGCCAGTTGAGGATCCGGATGAGGATCTGCGAGGGGCGGGAGTGTTACGTGGTACCGTAGCCGACGGATTCCGCCTTCTTGATGTCTATTTTTAGGAGCACCCGGTGACATCACGACTCATCCGATCTTCCGAGCTCAAATTCAACAACACCAAATGTTAGCCAGACACATAACAACCACCACTTCATTCCACAACTACATCGACACTACAAGTCCATCAAACTTCGATATGACCACCCAACACACCGCCTACGCGATCGGCCACGCCCCCTCCCAAACCAAGCACCACGAATGGCGCACCGCCTCCAACAGCGCCGCGCACCTCCTCCCGCATCTAGAAAAGGCCCTCACCTCCAACCCCAACCTCAAACTCCTCGACATCGGCTGTGGACCCGGCACCATCTCCGCCTCTCTCGCCCAACACCTTCTTCCCTCAGGCCACGTCCTCGCAACCGACATCGCCGATGAAATCCTCTTGCGAGCCAAGGAGCACGCCATCTCGAAGGGACTAGCCGTACCGGAAAACATCTCCTTCCAAAAGGCCTCCGTCTACGAGCTGCCCTTTCCCCACAACGAATTCGACATTGTGCACGCACACCAGGTCCTCTGCCACCTCGACGACCCCGTCTCGGCTATTAAGGAGATGCTGCGCGTCTGCAAACCCGGCGGACTGATCTCGCTGCGCGAGTCGGATATGAGGATGTGGTGTTTCTGGCCTGAACTTCCCTCTCTGCTCAAATTTCACGACCTGATGGTTGAGATAATGCTAGCCAACGGCGGGCAGGATAAAGGGGGCAGGAAGCTGGTGTCGTGGGTTATGGGGGCTGGAGTCAAGAGGGAGGCGATTGAGGCGGGGTTCGGGACTTGGTGTTATAGTGCGCCGGAGGATAGAAGGTGGTGGGGAGAGGCAATGATTGAGAGGTTGCGGACGGGGTGGATGAGGAAGAAGGGAATTGAGATGGGACTGACGACTGAGGAAGGGGTGGAGGAGATGGTTGAAGGGTGGCGGGAGTGGATGAGCAGGGAGGATGCGACGCTGGGGATTGTTAATGGGGAGGTTATTGTTAGGAAGCCGTAGGAATTATGAACAGTGTCGGGTTCTAGGAACGATAAAGCGCCTTCCAAATTCGGAATCGCCAACTCGCTGTGGACGACCTACTTGATGACCAAAATGGTGTCGGTTTGTTGAAGTCGGAAGAAAGAGCAACAATATGAGAGAAGGTACGCCCTCTGTGGCTTGGAAGTCCTCCAGGTGCTGTTTGTTTGGATGGAAGCCGCTGTGAAGGCTACGTATCAGCAAACAGCTGCCGCCGGCAGTCACGTTACGGCAGCCGGCTTTGTGTAACGTACCCCGCGTCTACCACCACCCACTTCCCTTCCATCTTCCCATCTTCCCATCTTCCCGTTTCTTTCCCATCCTCATCCCAACCAGCCAACACACCATGGAGCTCTCGTTTACAATCACGATTAGCTCCTTGAGCCTCGGCGATCTCTTCACCAACTGCCTCGACTATCTCGAGTACATCCGGCTCGGTCGCCGTCAAGGACACGACTACGACTACGACTACGACAAATGCCAGCTCAGAGTGGACATTGCAAACGCGCGCCTGGCGCGATGGGGCGAGGCAGTCAAGATCCACGAGGATACACGTTTCCAACAACCCAGCGTTTCGACCGGCCCGAGCGCAGCGGCGACTACAGACAAGCATGTACAATTGGCGAGACTGATGGTTGAAGAAATCATTCTTCTGTGCGAGTCCGTTCGGAGATCATCGAGGCGGTACGAGCTGGTTGTAGGGGGCGAGAAGGACTTGGCGGTATTTAAGGAGGATGACATGAAGCCTGAGGCACGAGCGATGCACAATCGGCTAAATAGCGCTGTCAATGGGAGGAAAGAAAAACATACACACTTGGTGAAGCAGACGGCATGGGTACTGTATGGCACAGACAGCCTGGAGAGGATGGTGGGCCAATTGATCGGCTTGATCGACCAGCTGGAGAAGGCTTTCAGTGTCGAGGATGCCTGTCGCAAGTTGGCTGACATGGCGATCGGAGAGGTGGAGGACGAAGCGAGCCTGGCTTTGCTCAAGGACGCAGCAGCGCAAGTTGATGTGGCTCTTGCAGATGCAGCTGCAGCGAAGATCGTCACGCTCGCAGCGGCAAGGAACTACTCGATCGATTCAGAGATTGCTGTCTTCTTCAGAAAGACTTCTGCAACCCGCGAAGACTGCGACGCAAGGGCAAGAGAGATTGTCGGAGATGGAAATGTCGTCCCAGTCGACACTCAGGGCGCGTGCAGCTACACCGTTTACGCGGGACCTGAATTGGAATATGTTGTCCAGTTCCGCCTCAAATCACTGGCACTCAAGACCGCATTAAGCGGTTCAGCAACCGCGATTTACGGATCACTCGTGCCGAGGGTGTCCTTGAAAGGCAAATTAGGGGAAGAAGGAGATGGGGAGAAGGAACCACTTTACGTCTACTTGATGACCCGGATGCCAGGAATCACGCAATTGGATTTCATCTTGGCTCATGGCTTCCCGGAAGACTCCCCAGACAATCTTCTTTGGAGGAAAACCCTGATGGGGGACGTCGCGCAGTAAGTTTCAACCGTCGAAGTCGATCATCGCCATGATGCTGACTCATTGCTTGCAGATTCATGGCCCTGTCATGGAAAGCCCCCCAGGCGGCCAGTCCGGAATACCGCAGTAGGTTACGAAAAACCTACGTTACCGACCTCGAACTGTTGAGCACTTCGCTCCCGTCTCGATTCCAACCCATCATACAGACCTGCATCGACGCGATAGACGACATCCTATCCCTGCCTATGGTGCTACTTTATGAGGACTTTGGTGCTTCTAACATCCTAGTGGACGAAGCCACCTGTCATCTTGTCGGCGTCATTGACTGGGCAGAAGCTGAAGTGTGCCCATTTGGACTCAACCTGCACTCAATCCGGTTTCTGTCCGGGAAGATCCATCTGCGCAACGGGTGGATGCGGTACGAAGACTACGACGCGTTACAGGAGGCTTTTTGGGATACGCTCAAAAGGGAAGTTGGAGGCTTGTCAGACCATCAGCTCCGGACAATCAAGCTCGCAAGGGCCTTAGGTCTGTTACGGTCCGATGGCTTCACCCCCCGTTTTGCCAATGAGCAAGAGCCGGTGCCAATCAATGATGATGAGCACGGGCGTTATAACATGATGTCCTTGGATAGATTTCTTATCAATCCCGAGACAAAGTTTGATTTCTAGTATTTAGAGACGAAAGGATTCCCGATGCAGCACTGGCCAACAGGTTACAATGACAGAGAAATGAGCAAGAAAAGAAGAAAATATTTCAACTCGGTAGTGCCCGTCGACTCTCACAGTGCACCGTTAATCTTTTGTAGAGGTATTCAATCAGCCAATGAAACTCACAAAGAGATGCTCAATACCTGCACAATCTGCCGAGGCACTCTGTCTACTCCTCCCTGAACCTGTTCAACATACTGACAACACCTCCTATCTAGGGGCAAGTTGAGCACGACTACAAGGCTCATGACATGGAATTGCTACCCATCATATCTAAGAGCAATTTGGTTCGCTAAGATGCTGGCTTCTCATGAGTCGAGACTCACCAACCCGTTATTCCCGGGTGGAACCAAACGGCAAAAGGCGAGAAGCTGCGAATGAACATGCGGGAAAACCGAGCAAGCCGAAAGGATTCCAAAACTGCAAGAGCTGAGGGTGTCAGCATAATATTCGAGTGATACCTTCGACAGGCTGCGGCTTCCAACCTTCACTACCACGTACAGCAAGATACCACCACACTATGACGATACCACGCGGGGTCATAACCAATTGGACTGATATAACAGACCTCCCACATCCAGAATATCAGCATTTTCATGATCGCGTACAGTAAGATGCCACACCACGGCATAAAGCTGCGTATTGTACTGGACCCCGGCATCATGATATTTGCAACGTGACTCAGATACAAGGCTGAAATCTTTCTAGCCGGAGTTTATATCTCCTTTAGATTTTCCTGTTTTAACGGTTTGGGTAATGATAGCCAACGGAGGGAGGGATAAAGGGAGGAGGAGGAGGAGGAAGCTGGTACCACTGGGGGAAGTGGAAGGCATATGGATGCCCGTAGTATGGGACACTGTACGGGTTGCCTGCAGCATTATTATTCATCGGAGACCTTGATCCACTTATGAAGTTCATAAGTTATGAAGTTCATAAGTTATGAAGTTCATAAGCCCGGCTCCGGAGTTGTGAACTGCATCCCGCCGCCCCGATCCATATTCCCGGGCAGAGTTTCCATCTCTGTCGCCGGCAATAGATGATGACTCCGTCAACAGTCGTTTACCAGAAGGAACAAGCAAGAGAACCTCCTTGGCATATGCCGCCGCCGTTGCTGCAGCATAGCCCTGCCACTTCTTATTCTTGTGCGAATCCGCATAGTTGCAGATTCCCCGGATCACCAACGCTTGATGGTCGCTCACAACACCGGCACCTTCCATCTCAAAACAGATGATCTTATGCCTGGCATAAAGTTCATCCCTCTTTGCAGCCGACCTGACCACCGCACTAGCCGAGCCGATGTTGCCATAATGGATTTCAGGCCGGTCCCTCTCCCGCTCGGCCCACCCGTCTCGATCCTCACGCCGTTTCGCTCGCTTAGTCGTGTCGCAAAGCCCCTCACAGGATTTCCCCTTGGAGCCATCGGGATGATGATGGTCGCCTTCAAAGAGATAATCATGCTCGGCTCCGGGATCCTCATAGCGCTGCCGCGTCCGCTCATCTATTAACCCTTTGCGCAGCTCCTGCAGGTACTGCGGGATCTTGCTTCCTCCCACCATCATGTGCGCGCTTCGCAGGTTATTAACCGCGCCGAGCAGCGCAGCGGACGGATGAAGCGTGTGCGCCTTGACGACGACCGAGTCCCCCGTGCCGTTTTCGCCCTGCGCCTCCCACGCGCCAAACTCGTAGTGCGTAACGCCGCCCGTTCCGTGGTGGGGGATGCCCACGACGACGTCGCCCAGGACGATCTGCTCCTCCATGTCTGGGCCGTAGCTCGGCACTCCTCCGGCTGTGCCGACCACTAGGATATGTCTGATGTTGCGAAACGAGCGACGCATGTTGGTGAGGGCTATGGAGGCTGCAATGATGCCGGTGGACGGGCAGACGACTATCACGACGAAATGGTTGCCTATACGGCCTACGTGGTAGGTGGCATCGTCGCCGGGCACTTCCATTGTTGTGCGGTCTTCTAGCAGCCCGAGTGCGGCGGTGAGTTCCACGGGCAAGGGGGCGATCCAGCCGACTGTGTATCGAGCGGTATCGGGGGGTGGGCCCATCGTGGGCGAGTCTTTGACTGCCACCATTATGTGGTGATGAAGAACTGCTGGCTGGTCTCGAGGGCAGAGGCAAAATTAATCCGAGATGTAAGCGTCAGGAGAGCATCAAGATGGGTGGCACGGTTAATGTGTGAGTAAACGACCAAGATCAAAGGAACAGCTTGAGTCTGTACCACAAACTCGTGAGGGGATTCAGGCTAGATGAATGATCCTTTCCAGCCCAGTCAGCGACTTTGTCAAGCCCATTGCTTCGCCTTGATATGCAGGTATCCAGCTGGACAACGAAGCTCGCAGATTGGTGGGATTTTTCTAGTGCCTGGGCATAGCGCATACACGCCTTGCAAGGCACCAAGAACTCAGGCCAATAACGCTCACATTTGTCTGTCGCGGGTCGTGATTTCATCGAAATGGGTAACGTGTTTATAGGTTTTCATAAAGCACTGCGTGCCTAGTGTAGTGTACAGGCTTCGAAAAACGGTAATCATCATCAATCATGTTTCTGTGCGCGAGTGATGTCGTTTTGGGCGTTTGATGTTCGGGAAAGTGGAAGGAAGCCATTCCCGCCTGTACTGATAAGCGCGATAAGAGCCGATAAGATAAGCAAGTACTAAAATACTAAAAAGAGATCGTAACTAAACAAAAACATACAACTATCCGACATTTCAATATTGTGCTAGGGCCCTTCTTGGATTAAGTCCAATCTGCAGCAAGAGATCGCGTATTTAGAAGCAGCAACACAAAGGAGCGTAAAGAGAAGCCTGATTCAAAAGCGATTACCAACCCATTTGCAACCTACTACTTGCCAATGACCGCAGCCAAACAAACCAGGGCACATTTAATACTGATCAAAGCTTCTTCCCGTCCCGGAACCCCTCCAACGAATCCTCCCAGCTTACCAGCTGGTTGCTGGTGGCCTGCACGTAGCTCAGAACCACGGTGCCCGCGCCATTGTTCTCCGGTCCCGGGAGCGAAATCGCCGTCAGCTGCGTGAAGCTGTTGGGGGTGGGCGCCTCATCGAGGTGGTTGAACACGAAACCCTTCAGGTCGTCACTCACCGCGCGGCAGAGGGGCGGGGCATTAGGCTGGCGGCCGGTGCCGATGGGGCCGAAGAAGTAAACGACGAGGTGCTTACCCACGAAGACGCAGGCAATGGGGGTGTTATCCATGCCGGGGCTCTGTTGGATGGGGCAGGCTGTTGCCGAGCATGTTAACATTGGCCAGACAGTCCGATTGTCAACAACGGCCGGGAAGAGGAGGAGAACAGGAGAAGAACAGAAGAACGACGAAGAAACGGAATGGGCTATATTTGACGGCAGGCACATGCAATGCGTGAGAGGAGAATTTACTGGCCGAGACTTACAAACTTCGCTATGCCGCGAAAATACGTAGATGTTGTCGTCCTCGGCCGCCTGCACGGCGACATAAGAGTTGGCCGGCTGAGTGGCCAGCGTCCCGTAGGCCGAGCCCAGGTACGAGGTCGGGTTGATCATCAGATCAATGGGCACTCGCGAAGAAGTGGCCTGCGTCCCCGGAAGGGTGATGGCGTAGACCTGGCTGATCTGCTTGGTATCCTTGCTGTTGCGCAGCGCAAAACAGGGCCCGAAATCAGCGACTACTTTCTCAATTTGCAGCTTACATGACGGAAATCATCAAGCCCTTACGTCAGATAAAAGAGCGTGCCTTTTTCCAATCCATTGCTGCAGGCCGCGATGCTTGACGAGCCGGTGGCTGCCAGGGGCGGCGACCCCGCCAGGTTGAGCACGTCGAAGCCGGGACTCAGGCGGCAGATGAGCAGCTCACCGGCCCTGGTGCCGTTGAAGACGCCGTAAACGCAGACCTGCGTACAGTATTAGTATAGTGCTTTTTCATCGATCCTCCCCTATTTTGCTTCACGTTCACCACAGCCCACCCAGACCTCTACCTCAAGGGGCAGCCGATAAGCGAGCCAGAGCATCGCATTAGCGATATTAGATGTAGGGGACTCACCATGCTGTCAAACAAGACGGCTGCTAACGACGACGGATTCGCCATGTCGCCAGCCGGCACGTCGGCCGAGGCCGCCGACGTGTAATCATATAGCGGCGAGCTAGTATTAAGCGTGTCGCCTTGAGCGCACGCCAGCTGGTTATTGCTATCATTGTAGAAAACCAGATACCGCTCTGCCGCGGCCGGGTTACTGACCGAGGCCAGCGCCGCCATCGGGGACTTGGTGCAGTCGGTGGCCGGTTCGTTCTTGTAGGACATCCTTGTCTGGCCTCAAGCCCTTGTCAAGGGAAGTTCTGAATAGTAGAAGTAGGTAGAGAAATAGAAAAGCGAAGGCCTCGGAAACTTGGAAATTGAGAGGGGAACGGGCAGTCGCAGTGTCGATGTGAGCAAGGCAGAGAACGTGGCCAGAGTATGGAAAGAGGATGTGAGCTCTTATAGACCGCGCGAATAGAGGAAGAGTTGCGAGGAGGGACATGACTGGACGTGGAGAGCGTCATCGCGGAGCCATCCATCATCGTCAGGATCGATGGTGAGCTCCTCCCTCGTCCGAGTCTTGATGCGGTCGCCTATGGATTGATTGGAGCGCCGACCTTTACGAGTAGTCATGTTTAGACTCCTCAAACTGCAGAACTCAGGTCGCCACAAACCTTGGGCTTTAGCTGGCTGTATAGATTGATTGGTGTAACGGGCATGGTACAACAGTACGTGTAAAGATGATGTATTGGATTAAGATGGCCTACTAATCTACTGTGTGGAGGCCGGTCTGACTAAATACAGGATACTAGACTAGATCGGCTAGGCTTACGCCTGCCGTAGTCGGGTAGCTAGTGCTTAGACTAAGTAAGTGTATATAGTACGTACTATACTATGTTTACCCTAATCCTAGGGTGTACTTACAATTTGCCCCCCCTAAAAATGCGATGCGCCCTCGCGAGCTAAGTCTAAGATATAAAGTATTGTTATGTAGTTGTATTTTTCTTCTTGTTCTCAAAATCTCCTAGAAGAGTTCCGGCTTCCTCTCCTAGCTGTTTTAAAGTCGCCTAGTGTTCGTATTCAGCGCCTAGTCCTTCGTATCCTACTAGGTACCTTCTAGCCTTTTCTCTCAAAATAACCCGTTTATAATTTTGAGCTACTACCGGTCCGGCTTACGGTAATTATTTATTATAAACGTTAAATAGTATTAGTTCGAAATAATCGACGGAATAACGTTATATATCTTTTAAGTCGGGGGTAATTCTAATTTATACGCCAACCGCCCGACTCGCTTAACAATTCTTAATAATTTTACGTATTACGGCCTAAATTTCCGTAGTTCTATCGCCTTGGGTACTATATAACTTTTATAGAGGCGCAATAGGATTCGATTACCTATATTAAAAAACCGCGGTTAACGTTGCTTATTATAATTATATTTAGTATTTATTACTGCTAATTCGATACTATTTTAAATAGAGATATATTAATCGGGCAATTTAACGCCTAGTATCGCCTCCTTACCGTCAATTAAATTTAAGACTAAATTTAGGGTAAATCTTAAAGTTACTTCGTTTAAACTTACTCCTATTATTAATAATTTAATATTATTATATTCGAATTAAAATTATAGGATAATTTTATCTTAGCCGCTAAATTTTTTAAGACAGTTAATATAATACCTAAACGCGCTTTAAATAATTTAAATTAGACGTTCGGTTATTTTATTTATTTATAGATAATATACCGTCGAATATAATAATTTTATCCCGAATTTATATTAATACTTTATTTAGAATTTGGATAGAAATTTGGGATCCCGGTTTAAAATTATTACTTTCGGGGTACTTTAATTATAAAATAGTAAGGCTATATATAAAGTATCCGCCTATTATTTTATAATTTACGTCGTTTTACTTAAAATTAATAGGATTTATTTAGTAAATTTATTTACTATTATTATTATAGTATTATATCCTTTATTAAATATTAGGAGTCCTAAAATAAAATTAATATTAATTATATAGTACGAATAAAGTGGGCCGATAATCGGTTATATATTTCCGTATAATTTATATTTCTTCTTATTAAAAATTTAATAATTTAGGCATCCTTTAAAATAGCGTTTAAATTCCTATATCCTGCGTAGTATATAGAATTAATTTAAGTAGGATATTAAACAATTAAAGTTGAGGTAGTTTTAATTATAAATAGTGTCGAAGATTTCTAAGTAATAGATTTTAGGTATATAAAGTCGCTTCTCTCCTCCGTTTTTAGTTTTTTATAGTAGGCCGTTTCGCTATTTAAATAGTAATATTATTATATTATAGCCTAAAATTAAGTTAGCGCTTATTATTTAAATTAATTACGCCTAGAATAAATTTATCTTATAGCTGTTAATTATTTTATATTAGAAGTTCGAATTTATTTAAATTAAGGTTATTATAAGTTTTTATTATAGGTTGAATACGATTTCGGGATTGGGTACGCCGTTTTAATAAAATACTTAGTATATTATCTATTATTCGTCCGAATCGTCTAGGAAACGTTCGAATCCGCCTTCCGCAATCGAATCTCTAGGTTTTAGGTTATTACTTCGATACAATTTCGATAGGGCGTCTAATATAATATAAAATTTACTAAGTTTATAGATAATATTAATATTACTTTTGAATATATTAGCGTATTCTATAACTTTTAGAAATTTCTTATTTAATATATTTAACGATATAGAATTAATAATATCCGTACTTTAACGGATTAGGTTAACGATAGTTTTATAGTCGGTATATATAGTAATTAGTGGGATTCGAGTCGCGTTAATTTATTTGCGGTATTTGGTGAGGGTTTAAATTAAGTTTAAAACTTTTATTTTTATTAATTAATATTATTTTTCGGACGCTGTTAAAATTTTAGAGATAAATGCGATATTTTATACGGATTTACGTAGGGGGTACGTAGTAATTAAGTTTAAATTTGGATCCTAGAATTAATTAATTTTATTATTTTTAATGTAGTATATTTCGATGCCGATGCCGTATTTAGAAACGTTAAAATCGATAAATAGCGGTCTCGTAAATATAAAAATTTGAAGGGTAGTATTCTTAATTAACGCCGTTTTTATAGCATTAAAGGACGCTAATTCTTTTTATATAGGGAAGGCTAGAATTATTGCTCCTATTTAAATTTTACGCTTAACGCTTTTATAACTATATTAATATAGTATTATAATCTTCCTTTTTTTAAAAAGATTAATAAGGATATTATATAGTAGAATATTCTTTCGTAAGTAGGTCGTTGAGCCGATAAAGTAATTTAGTTGGGCTAATATTATTAAGAAGGCTAGTTTGGAAATCGCTATTAGTCTTTTTTAAATTATCGATATTTCAAAGTTGTTAACGAAGCGGCTTAAAATTATTTGCGTTAGGGAAGGCTACGAAGGTTTTTAACGGCTTAATAAATATATTTCGTTCGCGGAAGTATTAAAGGATTTAATGTAAATCTTTAATATACTATTCTAAAGTTATTAAATTAATTATAATATTATTGTAATAGAATTCCGCGGCCTTAATATCTGAAAGTATTAAATCTATTTAGTATTAAACGTAGGCGTTTAAATTTCTATAGTTTATTATTGCGTAATTGAATGTAAACTGCCCTTCGGAGGTTGTAATTGTAAATGCCTATTTCGATTCGGGGTAGATTCGCTATTAATAGTAAAAAGTAATGGCGTTTATAACGGTAATAAAGTTTGCGTTCTTAGCGGCGATATTGCCGATAATCTCTTTTTAAGTCTTTATCAGGTAGGCGTTAAGGATAATATTTTTATTGAGGGTTTGTATGTTAACGATTATCCGGCCTTTTTTTATACCGTTTAGTGTTATTTTCTACGCTACGAATATTTGGAACGAGAACGGGACTTAGTATTTAGTTCTGCTAATTTTCCCGTTTTCGAAGAGTTTCTTAATTTAATTTTGGATAATATCCCTTATTTTTGGTCCCTATAGGTAGACTTTTATATATTTTAGTATTTTTATATACTAGTCGGGCTTGAGGTTAACGTATATTTATTCGTCTTATAGTATATTTACGAAGCCTTTATTTTTAAAGATGTCTTTAAATTCGTTAATTAATTTGGATATTGCCTTTGTAACTTTAGGGTTTGAGTTGTAGATTCGGATCCTAATTTTATACGTATAGATTCGTAGTTTAATAATTTTGGTTAAATCTAGTGCGTATTTCTCGGGCGCGTAGTATGCGAAGGCTATAGCTTCTATTCTATTTTATTTACTAACTTCTGCCGCTAGGTAGTTCGGATTAATTAATATAAGATGGCCGAATTGTTAATTATTATAAATTTTAATATAGTAAAGGTAAAGATTATAGACGGTAATTGTTTTTAGTAATCCGGTTATTAATAAAGTATAAGTTCCAAAATTATTTTCGCGATTTGTTGGTTTAAAAATATAGTCTTATAAATTATTTACTTCGGCGTGGTTAATAATTAACGCTATAGAAGATTTGGGGGTAAATTAAATCGGCCTAGCCGTGCGAACGTTAACGTTAAATTTCTTACCTACCTTTATTTCTATCGGGATTTCGATTTTATAAGAATTAATATAAGCGTAATATTTTAATATAAGGATATCTATTCCTTTAAGATTTAGGATGTTTATATTAATTAATAAACGGGTAGTTAAGTCGTTAACGAGGGAAACTTCCCGTTCGATTCTAGCTATTATTCGCTATTTTAAATTTTCGAAGTCCTAGCCTTAAAAGTATATTAGTAAAATAATGTAGTTTTATAATTTATAACGGTTATTATTAATTCTTCGTATTAATAGCGGAGTCGACTTTTTTTTAATAGGGAGGTTTAAATAGAATTTATTAATTTAACGCCTATCGGCGAAGGATTGTAAATAACCTATATCCGTATATACGTTGTATTTAATAGAATAATTATTAGGATTAAGTATAATTTAAAATTGTAAGTAAGTCTAGGTTTTAAAGCCGAAACTTATATTAATATTAAACTTTACATTAATTATTAATCTTTTAATAGGCAATAACGGTTCCTTATTTAACGCGCCCTCTAATATTGCCTCTATTATTGAGGGCGCTAGCTGTTTCCCGGCTGGGTTTGCCGTTGAGGTTAGGCTTTAGGGGGATTTGTAATTGCGTTAATCGCCATTCTATTATTGGTATATATCGCCTCGAAGAGTCTAGCGGTAGATTTGACTTTCCTGTAATGTAATACGGTGTATTAATAGAATTTATTTCCGCTAGGGAAATTTTGAAGGTAGTAATAGTATTAATATACGGCCGGAGCGCTTTTTATAGTTGCGAAATAATACGCGTCTTAGGCCTCGTTATAAACGTAATTATCGTTAATGTAATTCGTATTTAAATTATTAGTAAGTAAGTATTCGTTTATTTCGATTACGTTTTTAATATAAGTTTAATAAAATTCGGTAAATTTAGGAGCTATTTCGTTAATTGCTTACTTAATGTTAGCGTAGTATCCTTTACTTCTATTAGGGGGGGCCGGTAGTCGACGATTCTTAGGAATTAGAAGTTACCGCGGTCGATTAGCCGGGTTAGAATTACCGTACGAAATCGGGTTAAAATTATTATAAGGGGTATATATAAGCCTATTCGCAATTTAATTCTAAGTTTAATTTAATTAATTCGAAGTTTGAAGTTAATTAATTTAATTTAAGTATTTAATTTAATTATAAATCGGGTTAACATAATTATAATTCTAATTATTAAGATTCTATTTATTAAAGCCGCTTTATTAATTTTAGTTGCCGTAATTATTTTAACGTTGAAATTGAACTTTTAATAGATTAGAAGCTAATTTCTAACGTTAAACCCTACGTTTTAAAACGCTCTCCCTATTTTAAACGTTTTTAAAGAAGGCGCTTAATATTATATTTATTTTTAATTTATTTAATTCGGATTAAATTTCGCCGTTAAAAGTTTTAAAAATAGCGATTATTTAAGCGTATTCTAGGAAATTATAAGCTCTAGCATTCTTAATAATTATTTAAATAAATGAAATAATATTTTTCCTATTTACTATATTGTATAAAGTGAATTTAGATTTACGTAAATAATTTATAACGTTTAAATAGTCGATTTTAAAGCGTTTTTTCAATTTATTATAAATAATTTCAATTCGTCCTATTAATAAAAGCTTTCAATTATCGTTAAAAAGGACGTAAGAATGCTAAACTAGCGCTGGGCCTTATAAATATTAAATTTAGACTTTTTAAACTTCCCTTTCGCTATAAATCTTTTCGAGGGTAAGAAGTTTATTATAGAACGCGTATACGTCGTAGTATTTAGTATTTTTCCTATCGGATATAATTCTTATATCCGATAAATTATTAAGAGAGGGGTCGAAATATCCGATATCCGAAGCTCTTAATAAGGATTAATAAAGAAGGTTATTTATTAGTTAAGCGGTAATAATAGGGGACTTAATTCTATACTTAACGAAGGTTTATATAATTAAGTTGGCCGTATTTTAATTAGAGGCTACTTTTATTCTTTCGAAGGCGGCGGCTAATAAATTGGCCTACTCTTCGTTAATTAGTATAATTTCCGTAGACTATAGGGATATTAATTCCGTAGCTATATTTAATTCCTCTTCTTCGTTAACGGTAGATTAGAATCGTTAAATTTAATTTTATTAATTTTAATTTTAAATTAAAAAGGATGCGGGGAAATTTCCTAAAATTATCGTTAATTGAAATTGACTTACGGAAATCGATAGTAGACTTGTAAAAGTCGATAGTTGGCTTATTAACTTCAAGTCTAGCTTCGAAGTCGAATTTAATTTAAGGTTCTTAGTTTAAAGGTTTTGAAATCTATAGAGTAAGTAGACGCCCTATATTAGGCTTCGGTCAATATTACTTAATTTTTATAGAATACTAGTATTAAATTTAGTGTCCCCATTAAATTTAGTATTATTATTAAATTTAATATTATTATTAAATTTAACGTTATTATTAAGCGTAAAGTTAAAATTCTAAATTTAATTGTAGTCCGCGAAGGATTAGTCTTAGAGTAGGCGGGGCTTAATTTACGTTCGGTTTCCCGTCCCAATTACCCTAGGCCCGACTTAGCTATATTTAAATTCAAGGTTATAAAGTACTTAATTTTTAAGTATAGATATAAATTCGTTATTAGCTTACTCTAAAACGTTAGGCCGAATTTTATTAGTTAATCGAATTAGTAAATTTGCGAATTCGTTTGGGCTTAATAATTTATGGATGCGAGAGACCGGTTGGGAAGGTTTTAGGGTAGAAAATCCCAATAAGCTTAATAATAGAGGCCGACTTAATGACTGAAACCGATTTAATAGTTAACTTATTAATAAAAGTCGGCTAGATTAATAGGGCTCGCCCGAGGGTGTAGTTAATGGGACCTCCTTAGCGGATTGCGGGGGCGGGGTAATTGTAGTACTAGTACTAACGATAGCGGCCTCTCTAGCGGAAATTTAGAGTTCAAGGAAGTTGGGTAAGCTTCGCTACTAGGCGAGGAAAGTCGCGAAGGATTACTTCTTGGTAGCTTAGTTAGTTGGGTAAGATTCCTCTCTCGGAGGGCTATCGGTGAGGATTTCGGGATCGAAATCTGGTTAATATTATCGAACTTTTTCGAAATCTTCGTCTATGATTTTAATACCGTAGGGGTAGCCTACTAGATAAAAGTGTAGTAATTGACGAGTACGTTGACGGGGATTAACTGATATTAGGGCGTTAAAGCTTAGAAGTATATTAGCGTTAAGTTTACTAGTAATAGATGTAGATTTAGAAAGTTTAGTATTACGGTTTTTAAGTTAGCCGAAGTCCTACGGGTTGATTTTGGGAGGGGGGTAGCTGTCTGCGTTTATAAGTAGAGCGTTAAGCTTGGGGTGACGGACTTGCGTTTGGTTAATTTACGAGCCTAATTTGAAAGTCGGCGCGGTAAAGTCTAGTAGTTCGACTAATATAAGTATTATCGATAATCTTAGTCGTTAATTCGATAATATATAGGTATTAGAATGTAATGGGTATAGTATAACAATACGTACAAAGATGATATATTAGATTAAGATAGCCTACTAATTTACTGTATAGAGGCCGGTCTGACTAAATATAGGATACCAGACTAGATCGGTTAGGCTTACGCCTACCGTAGTCGGGTAGCCAATGCTCAGACTAAGCAGGTGCACATGGTACGTACTGTACTGTGCTTACCCTAATCCTAGGGTGCACTCACAATTGGAGTGCCGATCTTTACGAGCAGTCATGTCCGGACTCTAAAGACTGCAGAAATCAGGTCACCACAAACCTTGGACTTCAGCTGGCTGCAAGGACGCAACCATAACAGTTTGAGAGATGTGTAAGAGTGGTTGAAACCAATGAGGAGAAATTAATAGATTGATTGGTCTGAGGAAGAAAGGGAGAGTCCCAAGGAGCTGCTAGGTCCTGAACCTACCCTAGATACCCGAAAGTTGAAGAAGAAGGTGGGGGACGAACATGAATCCACTGGTCTCAGAGCGCCGATCTTTACGAGCAGTCTGGACTCTAAAGACTGCAGAAATCAGGTCACCACAAACCTTGGACTTCAGCTGGCTGCAAGGACGCAACCATAACTGTTTACATGTGAGAGATGGTTGACTGTCGCTGTCCGTAATATGCATGATGGTGTGGTGAGGTTGCCGGTTGCTTGTAATTACCGGGGCACATGCTTCTATGCAGACTGTTTCTCTGGGACGCATCACTTCCATTGTATAGCTGTGGTCGGCACGGTGCTACGCTTTAACGCTGGAGATGGTGTGCGAGTAATCGGGCAAACTTGGGGGAATCCCGTTAGTGGACAAACGGAGAGAAGTTCCGGCTTCTTACTGCTACCTTAAGAACGACCGATTGTAACCGTCGAGTCAGACAACGGTTAATTCAAGTCGTCGCCGAGGTGCCGAGCTTCCCGTTCCTCAACATGCCGACCGTGCAGCCCGTCACGGGCGACGCGACCATGGACACTCTCATGGCGCTCGTCGGCTCCAAATGGTTCAGTCCCCTAGACGGCGCCTTCTGGGTCGGCGCCGGTCTGACCGTCTCGGCGTTGGAGATGCTCGACATCACGGCCGTGTTGGTTGTCGAATGGGGCCTCGACGTGAAGCTGGGCATCTTTGCCGTGGCCGTATGCGACGTCCCCTCCACCGACGCACCTGCCAAGCTCGCCCACGCCGAGCTCGGCATCCTCGCTACGGTCGACTTTGGCCTCGGCCTAGCTAAGTTCGAGGCCCAGCTGGCCCCGTCCTCCTACATCTTGGACCCCCTCTGCCACCTTTCGGGCGGCTTCGCACTCTACTACTGGTTCAAGGACGGGCCCCAGTAGACTAAAGGCGACTGGGTCTTTACCCTAGGCGGCTATTACCGCCTCTACAAGCCGCCGCCGCAGTACCCGGTCCCGCCTCGCTTGTAAATCGAATGGTCCCTCGGCCCGCTGTCCATCACGGGGCAGGCCTACTTCGCCATCACGCCGAACGTGGCTATGGCTGGCGGCGCCCTCCACGCCTACATGGGTATCGGGGTGCTCGAGGCCTTCTTCGACGCTTGGATCGACTTCCTTATCAACTTCAAGCCCTTCTGGTTCCTCGGTAGTAGTGGCGTCAGCGTCGGCGTGCGTTACTCGCTGGACCTGCTCTTCGTGACGATGCACATCAGCGTCGAGATCGGCGCCACGCTGACTGTGTATGGCCCGCCCATCGGCGGCATCTGCCACGTCGACTTCTGGGTGTTCGGCTTCGACATCCACTTCGGCGCCGTCCAGGGCTCCGGCACGGGGGCCATTGGGGTGTTAGATTTCTTCAACCTTGCGCTGCAGAAGGGCAGTCCTGCGGCTGCGTCGTCGGCTCCGCAGCCGTTGCTGTTTCAGTGCCAGACCGGCATGTTGCCGTCCGGCGGAGCAGCAGCTTCGGAGAGGGCGAGAGCGAGGCAAGAGAGGAGGAGGCTGCGGAGGAGGCAGCTTGTCCAGAGTCAGAGCAGGCCGGCCCAGCGTGTTGTTGAGCTCGGTGATGATGGTTACGAGGTGAGGGAAAGCGACGACAACGATGTCCCAATCTGGGAAGTCAAAGGCGGCACCTTCTCCTTCGCCATTAATGCCGTCTTCGCGATGAGTAAGGTGACCGTGTACCCCGAGGGCAAGCACCCCGTGGTCCTCGATGCGCCGCCCAAAGACACGTCGCCCATTATGTCGCGGCCGATGCACCTCGATAAGACCATGCCGGCCATTACATCGGAACTCAAGGTGGAGATGAAAATCGCGACAGGCGACAGCAAGGTGGATTACGAGCCGCAGTGGGAACTGCGGCCGGTGATTAGCTCTGTGCCCAAGGCGCTGTGGGATGCCTGTGAGTCCATGTCGCCCCATTCCATGTCTCTGTGTTTTCGTTCGCGACTGCCCCGTCTGCTAACAAATACCTTACCAACGTAGACGACGCCTCCACCGACCCCATGGGCGGCTCTCAATCCATGCTTGACACCTCGACGGGAGGCACCGTCCCCCTCATGATGGGGGTCCTCTTCGTCGCGCCCAAGCCCATCCTCTCGCACGACAAGGTGCAGCCCTTCAACGCCGTGCTCTCCCAGCTACAGAGCGTCTTCCCCAAGGCAGAGACGCCGCCGTTCCCAGACTCGACGACGGCGGAGAACAAGGCCTGGTTGCCCGTTCCGCCCGCGAAGCCGGACCCGAGCAATCCGGCAAGGGACTGGGTGGCCGTTCAAAAAGCTTGGAAGGATCCCGGGTTGGGGGCCGATGCGGGAGCCGCGGCTGTGGCAGGGTGGGCGAAGACGATGGGGTGGGATACTGGAGCTGTGGACGACAGTGTCCCCGTGAGGTTAGTTGAGGGGCTGCAGGTGTTGTATGTTAATGCGCCTCTGGTAGCTCAGGCTGCGTAGAGGACGGTAGGGAATGGGGTATTTGTTGGCGAGGATATAGGGAAGGGGCCGACATGTAAGCTGGTGGAAAGTATGTGGTTCCTGAATTCAGTCATTTCGATCTCGAGCTCGAATTCGTATAACGGGCTGAAAAGCTTGGCGCTTAGAACAGTAGTGTAGTCTTCCGCGTAATCACGTGGTTCATCGCGCCAATGTTTATGTCCATAAATAGTGGGTCTTCTTTCTTTTATGCATAATGCAAGAGCTTATATAAAAACCGAAAAGAGGATCTTTGACCGGAGAAGCAACCATGATGCCTTCCAGAGGACATGTCGCTGGAGAAGGAACATAACCGGTTTGGTAAAAGAAAACAAATATGATATTCTATCGTCTTTGAAGAATGGTCCATGACTATGAGAAGCGCTTACTATTATTCCCCGACGTTTTGGACGCGAGTGTCCATAGTGTGTTTTGGGGAAGCCATTAGGTTCACAGCAACTGATGGTCCTAATAAGATACCGATAAGAGGGACGATAGCGACGGGATAAAAGGAATCGATCCCGTCACCAATGCGATCAGAACGATAAGATAAGCGAACCACCATGGAAACCACCAGAAAAAAGATCGCCAAAAAATACATACAGCACCTGGGATTCGCTGGTCGTCACCGACCCAACTACTAGTCAGGCGATTGGTAGCTTATCTATGGGAGAGCGGACGGGATCCCGAGTTTTCTACCATCTATGGTCGTATGTGCTTGATTCGCCATGCGAATAGGCCTAAGAAGGAACCCAATACTTTCACAGTCCAATATATCTATTACGCCTCCCGTACGCTCGTCGCGATTTGAAACATCCCTCCTTTTGCACACTTCTAGCACTGGCAATTACCTTCCTATGCATCCATTTGTCTTTCTTACTCCTTTTGACCGAAATTTCAAACATGTCCCCGATCAAGGAAATCCTAAATTGATTCTAGCCGATCTACTTCCAACCTATCACAAGACATATCATAATTGCTGTTGTCGTCAGTTTGTTATCAATGGTGAATTGCTCGCGGCGAAACGACATACACGAGGTTTGGAAATCTCGTAAGCATCGCAAACAACTGCGGGCATCTGGGCAGAAACACAATATTCCGACTTGATACCTCCAAGAAATGAGTATTATCTGGCCAAGCGACGTTAGGAATATATTTGCGTAGAACACAGAAGTGTCAAACATCGGCCAGTTAGTACGAACGTCATGGAGGAAGATTTAGGTGCGTTTCATATCTTTGCCTCTGAAAGACCGCAGTTATTCGCAAACTTCCCATCACAAACGACAACCACTTATACCTAGGGTACCTACCTACCGTAAATACCACGACCAAACCGACCCCGAAAACACTTCTTGACCTTATGGTTGAAGTTTTTTCCAGCTAACTGCGTGCCTGGCCGTCCGTGTAGCTGACGGCCAGCTCAGACGAAGAGGCAATGGGGATACTCGACCGGGCATTTCGCCGGAACACTTGGACAGAACATCAAACTACTGGCTAATGCTTCCAACAATTTAAGCCCTGGTTTTGTTCAATGCCGTGACTCTCATCTGACACATGGAGTGGGCAGAGAAGACTGGGTTGATGGTAGCGTGCCCCTGGAGATGCTAGTTCGAACAAGGAAACCTGAAGAGATTTCCTCCAATTTGGATGCAAACAGGGCATCGGAATTCTGACAGGTGTCTATACCCGGATGCCAACTATGGGGTGATTTGCATGGCTGGTGGTGGAAAAACCGTCGAGTGGCTGTGCTGCTAGGGGTGGTGGCTGCGGATTCCGGGTCAGGAGCGGGAGGCCCAGACCACCTTGAAAACCACAGCGATGGGCCAGGGGTAAAAACATTGGACGACGGGCGCGGGAGGAAGCGACGCCTGGTGTTAGGCAAATAGAATGCAAGGCTAACAACGAAGCGGATTGCATTGATACATTGCAGCGCGCACAGAGGTCTGCAGCCGGGCGAACAGTTGAGCTCGACACCACGGAGCAGCCGCAACACCCCCCGGGATATCAACAACAGTTGAAGCAATCCTATCCCGCCTATTTGGGCCAGGAAGCGCCGAGCGCATACGACAAGGCCCAGTCTTTGTCTTCGTCCCCTCCATCAGCACTCAAGTTGATGCCCAAGCACCTGGGAGGGGTCCCTCTTGTTCCAGGGGAGAGTCCGGCCGGTCAAACCAGCACTTCACAATTCTTCAGTCCACAAAGAGCGACCATTCAAGTTGGAAAAACATCAATATTTGGGTACCTTACCTTTGGGCAAGACAATGACCATGGCTAATAGCAATTACCCGTAGATACCTTAGGTACTCCAGTCCTCTACATTTCTCTCGACGGCTCCCATCCACCGATAGTGTAATCGAATACCCCGACCGATGCCGACAAACCATATGTCCATCGTACCTAGCCGCCCGCCGTCCGATCCGTCCGTCATAACATCATACCATTATCGATTTGTTCCAAAGAAGTCCTAGACTCAGTTGCTATTACCCCGGCTTCCCTAAACCAACGCTGGCTCAGCTTCGCGCTTGTTGGTGCCGCGGGACCCCCAAACGTACGCAGGCTCGGCATTGACAGTGGCAGGCTCTGGGGAAGCTTCACGCTTGTTGGTACCGCGAGAGCCCCAGACGTCCGCAGGCTCGGCGTTGACAGTGGCAGGCTCTGGGGAAGCTTCGCGCTTGTTGGTGCCGCGGGACCCCCAAACGTACGCAGGCTCGGCGTTGACAGTGGCAGGCTCTGGGGAAGCTTCGCGCTTGTTGGTGCCGCGGGAGCCCCAAACGTACGCAGGCTCGGCGTTGACAGTGGCAGGCTCTGGAGAAGCTTCGCGCTTGTTGGTGCCGCGGGACCCCCAAACGTACGCAGGCTCGGCGTTGACAGTGGCAGGCCCTGGGGAAGCTTCGCGCTTGTTGGTGCCGCGGGAGCCCCAAACGTACGCAGGCTCGGCGTTGACAGTGGCAGGCCCTGGTGAAGCTTCGCGCCTGTTGGTACCACGAGAGCCCCAGACGTAGGCGGGTTCGGCTTGGGTGGATGCGGGGATGGCGGCAGCCGAGGCAAGAAGAGGGAGGAGCAGAGCCCCGAGGGTGATGGAGGCCGTGGTCTTCATGGTTTGCAAAGAGAAGAAGGCAGTTGGAGGTGTGCTAATTGATGTAGGTAAGGTAGGTATGCTTTCGAGTTGAGACGTCGAGAATGGGCTACCTTATATCGTATGAGGACGAGCTGGTCCTTCCTCCATGGTCCACCATGGCAATGCCGATAACTGACTTGTTTGTCCGACACCGTTCATACCTACCATCGAAAAAAGTCTCGCCTTTCCACCCCAGCGCCGGAAGAGGAAGGTGATGAAGGACTGTCAGCCTCAAAGCTTGGACTTGTGGCTCTGTAGCTTCTATCGCCCCTTGCCTCAGTCGGATCCGGTCACGATCTTCAGCTCTTGTTGATAGTCCTCGCGGGGTAAAGGAACGCTATCGGCGGTATCGAGGCAATAATTACCTACCTGACACATGGAGATGACTACGACGTTGCTTAATGCTTACCTGGAGGTAACTGCTGGCCTATCGGAGATACTAAACCCCTTGGGTTTACGTTTATCTGGTTCAACTAGAGCAATACAGTACCTCTACGGTAGTGTCATGCAGCTCGCTGTCTTCCCTTTCCCTGGTTCCCCCCTCTTACCCGGTCCCCCGGAGCTGAGAGGCCCAAGTCTGCCACCGGGGCGATTTTCTGTCAGCACATCGGCCGTAGTGCTGGCTGGTCGACTATAGTAGAAACCCTAGTAAATGCAACTAATCCGGACTCTATGAGGAGTCTCAGAAAATGTTGCATTTATTAGGCATTTTGCATTTAATAGGGTCCCAGTCACAAACAAATCGGTAAATCCGGGCCGCCAGCATACTTGCATATACTAGGTAACTTTATATGTAGTTGCATTTTCTGGGAGTTGCATTTACTAGGGTTTCTACCATATCACCAACCTTCCGGAAGCCTGCTGACAGCACAGTAAGACTGGAGATCATGAGAGTCTGGACGGTGTCTGTGTCTGGACTTTCATCATCGTCGTGGGGTTGTGCGCTTAGGCACTGCTTACACAGTACAAAGCATCACAATGCTGATTCGCGCTGTAATGACGCTAACACATGCTGTCAAAGTCTCGTATTCGCGCTGCAGCTTCACTTCCAGCTTCCTCTTTGGATTTCATTCGCGATACACGGTACGCAGAAAAACCTTGGCAGAAACATCACAGTTCACAAGGTGCTGGTCAGAGTGAGGTACTTTGTGTATGTCATATCGCTTGGCCTTCGATGGCCAAAAAGGTGTAATATCAAGGGGGTGTCTTGGACCTGAGAAGCGCAAGTAGGAATCAGAAATCCCAAGTCATTTCCTTCAGAGTTTCCATCATGCCCTCTTCTATTGGGGAACAATCTTCTTCATCTTCAGACACCATCATGGACGAAGACAAGCAATACCTCCTTCGAAACGGGCTCATGTCTGAAGACGGTCTTTCGAGGCATGGTTCGAGAGGAAGCAGGTGGCTCAACTGGAACGTCGGTGCACTTGTTGCCAACGTTCTGCTCTTGATCGCCGGCGTTGCCGTTTGGGCTCGGGTCAACTCTTCTCTGAAGAAGTTCAACTGTGGCTCGAAGCCGGATTTCTTTGAGCCAGATCGTGAGTTTTGCCCTTCAGAATCCTCAAACGTCAAGTCCATTGCTAACGCAAGGTTGTAGTCGTCTTTGACACCCCCGTGGTCTTCCAACCTTACGGCTTCTACGGCGGAGTTAGCAACAGCTCCAACGATGCCTGGAAGCGCTTGATGCCTCCCGGTGACGGCATCGTCGAAATCCCAAACGAACACACCTACGATCTGCCTCCTAGCTTACCCGCACCCAACAGTCCAAACACGAGCAAGGTGTACGGCATCAGCATGTTCCACCAGCTGCACTGTCTCAGCTTTATCCGGTACGCCTACGAGCCGGAGTCCATCAAGGACTATCCTGCCGACGAGGTCGTTTACCACCGTGACCACTGCATTGACTACATCCGCCAGGCCATCATGTGTGCTGGCGATGTGACTTTTGAGCCACTCACGGAGGTGGGCATCAACGGCATTGGAGCAACGCACATGTGTCGCAGCTATGATAAGATGTTTGCTTGGGCATATAAGCATCGGTCGGATAAAAAGGACGATGGGTATCCCCCGGGGAAGGTCACGCATACACCAGCGGACAGGAATATGTTGGAGAGTCCGCATTCGCATGTTCATGGTGATCACTAGGTAATAAGGGACAATCCAGTGTGCGGAAATAGGGGCTGTGTTTTAGGGTACTTTCAGGGGCTTTATTTACTCCGTTCTTCACCACAGTCATCAACAAAAACTTCTGTACATTGCATTGCCTCTTTTCACCATGATGAATTGCAATCTTGAGGCATGGTCTTTGATTGAAAGCTTGTAGCTTTTTTCGCGCTGGAACATCGATGTCTTATCCCCGGACATTGAAAGCGCTGCAACCACGATCCTGTTCAACTACAAGGTCCTTTGCCTCCATCAAGGGGATGTAACTGTTTACTGGACATCACTGACTCACCTGTTTTAGTGCTGATTTCTGAGGTTACAGCGGACGCTTGGTAGGCGCGCACCGCCCAGCGCTGGTTACTCCGAAAAAGGAAAGTCGTTAACTGCATGGTTTCATGCGGCGGAAGTATTTCAGGTCCTCATTCCCCCTTGCCTTCTTCACGATATCAGTTCCTGCCCTTTACACTTTCACCGAGCAAAGAAACTCCAAACAATCCATTAAACATCACCGCCTTAAATCAACACATAACCCACCTCACCACCAACCACCATGTCGGACCCCACCTTCAAAATCGAGACCCCCCGTCTCCTCATCTCCTACCTCCAACCCGACCTCGATTCGCACTGCGACTTCCTCGTCGCCCTCTATAATACCCCCGAATTCATTGCCAGCAATGGAAACATAAAGACACCCATCACCACCCGCGACGTCGCGCGCCGTCAACTCGAGGGCCGCTTCCGCGCCGAACACGCCCGCAATGGCTACGGCACCTACTTATTCTCTCTCCGCAACCCTGCAAACCCAGACGACCTGGCCTCCGCTACGCCAATCGGTACGGTGTCGCTGATGCGCGGGGATGAGCCTGGATCTTATAGCGCGCCGGATTTGGGGTTTGCGATTTTGTCCGAGTACATGAAGAAGGGGTACACGAAAGAGGCGGCACAGGGATTAATAGAGTATATCGAGAGGGTGCAGGGGGTGAAGGATATCCTAGGACTTCATAACCCGGCGAATAAGGCCAGTGGTGCGGTATTTAGAAGCTTGGGTTTTATCGACGTGGGATTGAGGCAACTATTGGTGTTTGGACCGCATGTGGTTGGGCAGGTGTGGATAAAGAAGGGGATGAGTGAGGATGTTAGTGTTTATGGGTTGCCAAAGGAGGCGCCGGCCGCTGTGGCGGTGCCGGAGAGGATTGCGGAGGAGGTCGTGAAGGAGTCTGTGGGTGCGGTTGCGGTTTGAGATGGGTTGGTAACGGTGATGATGTGCATGTCTTTTGCGTGTTCGAAGTTGCAAGAAATTCCGTGTGCTCAATCTTTCCGTTTTTGGGGAACAAACTTGGGTTCTTTCTCCTTGTACGTATCCCTTTGCCCCCTTGACCTTTCGTGTCTATCAGCATCGTCCCCCGTCTTGCACTTCTTGTCCTTTTCCCCTTTCGAGCTCGTGTTTCTTTGGAAGTGAATGCGGTGCTCTCAAGTAGGTATCTAGCCTATGAGCTCGAGAGGCCTACAACATCACCCCTGGTCAAAGTTCAGCCCATTTCCTATGACAACGGTTTCTATTTCATTGACCAACTAGGTACTACTTCTACATGTACCGACGATTCTGCCACGTCAGGTTATACTTGGCCTCTTGTTCAATCTGGAACTGTCTCAACTTGTCAAAGTCAATGCAATCATGTTCAACACCCCATCCGGTTACGGACGTTGCATGGCCCTTTCCAACCTTGATGGGACTGTTTCCCTCAATGATCAGATCACCGCCGCAGGAGATTCCCTGGCGCAAGTACTCGAAGCAATGTTCGACGTGGACCTTCCATTTGAAGTCCTCGTCTGGGTCCGGTCCAAGTTCCTCGTCGAGGTTGTCCCTCTTTCGCATGGTCATTCCGGACTCGGAGTTCTTGTTCTTTTCGACGTAATATTGGTAGCGAATCATGTTCTGAAGGAACATTTTATCAGACTTGGTTCGGGAAAGGGTGACGGAACTGGGTAACAGGGAGGTTCCTACCAGACAGTGCAGCTGGTGAAGAATGGAGATGACGTAGAAGTCTTGTGGCTTCGGGACCGGAGTGTTTGGGTGATGGTATGGGGCGACGATTCCCTGAGGAAGTCCCCATTTCTTGGGGTTCTCAATCCAGACGGCATCATGGCCTGTCGGACATGGACTCGGTCAGTTCATGATCATATTTAGCTTAGGCGATACTAACCAGCGACCAGTTTGTCCCATTCCTGCTCAACCTCCGTTGTGCCACCGATATACCGTTCATCTGGTTGAAACACCTTTTTCACAGGAATGAACACCTCCTTCGGGATGGGGGTGTTGGAGTATACATGCAGAGGTCCATTGTTTCTTGGTGTGGTCTTGTACCAGAATGCCACTGTTGTGAGCCATCCCAAACAGAGAAAAGATACTGCTATGAGAAGAATGCGATTGTTTCGCCGCTCTCTAGCAAAGGCGTGGCTTCGAATTGGTGCATCGAGCTGGACGTCCTCAAGCTTTTCGTCATCATCTGAGCGAATCCGCCCATAGTCCGGATTGTCTGGTGAGCGAACGGACTCTAAGATGGACTTGATCCTGGACGGCATCGTGTTGGGGAGTTGGATGTTGTACAGCTGGACTTGAGTGGTTGGCCCTGACAGAGATGGAGCAGAGCACGATGAGATATCCCCAATAGAACATGTAAGCAACTTTGGTTTACAAGACATGGCAAATGCCAAGTCAATACCGAGCTCACACTTGTGCTAGGCGCTGCAAGCTCGTAAGCTCAGTGTATAATACTACCGCAAGGATTCATTGGATACCTGTACACTTACATAGTATACCGGAGGCCGATAACACGGACCGGACTGTGACAAACAGCGGTACAAAGAGGGATCTAGACGCCAGTCTTGTGACACTCCCCCGCAAACGCCACCTCGCTTGCGAAAATCAGATAATGCTAAAAGCCATTTCTCCGCTCAAATGTATGTAACTGCATTTCACTTCTTTGGAGCTGAATCTGGGAGACCTCTGGAGGAGAGGAGGAGAAGAACAGACAATGAACAAAAGTGACAAATGTGGAGCACAGTGACCAAAAACTGGGCGGGGCTTCTGCGGACCCCCACGGCCCGCAGTCGGTTGGCGGCCCGGGCCGTGCGCCTCTCGTACGTCCTTGCTATGAACGATGCACGTTTTCTAACATTGCGTTCATAGCCGTTCTGGGCTGTGGATGTTTCAGGAAGGTGTCAAACGCGCCGGGCCGATTAACGCGAGTTACACGGGTTGAACGGCCTTGCTGACATATGATGCGATATCGCAGTTATTTGACTTTCGTCCTGATGATGTTGACCTGAAGGGGACGGGAGGTAAGAGCGCCCCCTCCTTCCAACGTCCTGCGCCATCTTTGCACTTTCTGGTCTTTCGCTTCGTCAGGCGCAGTCAAGTTTCCAGCATCTCTGCCTCCAGTCGTCATGTACTCCCAAGATCTAACAGCCGAGAAATATCTCCAGACGGACAATGAAACTGGAAGTCTTCTGAGCGCACACGGGCACTTGGACTCCAGTCGAGAATCAGACAAAAGCCTTGATATCCATATACCAATTCGCAGACAGTCACGGTGGAGGGAACATGTCATCCGCGGGGCCATTGCCATCTTCTTCATTACAGTCGGTGTTTCTGTTGGATTCTTCCTGACAACAAGCTCCAACTCCAAAGAGCCAACGTTGAAAGACTTTGGCATCAACCCAAAGACGCCCTTACCACGAGAGATCTTCATCGACAGACGAGATGTCCCCTTTATCCCCCACAAGGAGTTCATCGGGCCGTCAAAGGAAGCTGATAGGAATTGGGACCGGATAACGGTGGGTAAGTCGGCTTTGAACATCGCACAGAGAAAAAAACTAGGTCGTATCTGACAAGAACACAAACTCTACATAGGCTCCGACACCATCTACCTCCAAAACCCCTCAGAATACGGCCTCCACGACCCCGGCATCCGCGCCTCCTTCTTCATGTTCAACACCCCTCCTCCCTCCGCCGCCTCTCTCCCCAATCTCAACAACTTCTACGTTTTAAATACCATGCACCAACTGCACTGTGTAAACGTCGCCCGGCAGCGATACAACCAGCTCGTGTACAAGGGGATTAACGCCCTCTCTGGCTCGTTCGTGGACAACGACTGGCTGGAACATTTGGAGCATTGCTTCGAGTATTTGAGGCTGAGCATCATGTGCGCGGATTACATGACGCTGGAGAGCGATTCACCACCGGGAAGCCCAGAGGAATATACCAAGGGGAACTTGGGATGGGGGGTGGTACATAGTTGTATTAACTGGGAGAGGTTGATGGAGTTTCAGAGGGAGATGGTGGGGGTGTATAATGGGACTTGGGACAGGTCTTAGTGACAGCAGAGAGCTATAGGCGGAGTCCAGTCTGGCTTGTTCTTTCCTAAGGTAGCTGGAAATAGTACCGTTAGATGCATGTGGCATGGGGACCGTGCCGAACCAGGGTGCAGTGGATCGATGCCGTTCATACTCGGAATTGGTATAAAATGGCTGTAGTTAGAGGAAGCCTACAAGCACATCGTTCAGTGATGGCAATCGGCACCGCCTGGAAGTTGATACAAAATTGAGCTTTTGTCAGTCCACGTACCCTCGTTCAAGTTACATTGACATTGTTGTAGTGTGCTCTGTGCTGTAACACAAACAATTACCGGTACTGTTCTATTTCCATATCTCCCGAAGTTGACTTGACCTCCGAAAGTCTTCAGGTGTTTACACAGATTGTGCTGTTCGATTGCTTCTCCCACCTTGTTGCCTTTACTCTTTTACCTACCAAGCTCCCTCCCTACTTCAGTCTTTCACATTCAAAGTGACTGCTGGAATCACAAAGCGAGTACCTGAAATCGTCGCTTGGCGAACATGAAGGAGAAGTTCATGTTGAGAGGAGACGAGGTACGTTTACAGATCAGAACTTGAAAAGACCCTGACTGTGACCAATCTCTTGAAAAGAGCCTTGGTGTGATTGGCGTTGCGGTTGGTGAACTTCATGTTTTCGTTGAACGCGGGACGAGTGTCTGAAGTCGCCGCTGGCTGAGTTGGACAGGAAGTTCTGGTGATCTAACGGATCTGGTGACGAGTGTCCAGTCAAGGATTCGGCTGGTGATCAGGACGGCGGTTGAGAATCGAACGCGCGTTCGCAAATGAGGTCTTCACGGTTGTCGTTCTTTTAGGGTGATCTAGTCGGCTGTTGAGAAACAGAAACGCGCACGAGGTTGAACTGGCGGGTATGATTTGAGATAGACAGGCTAGAAGATCAAGACGATCTTATAGTTGCAGCTACCAATTGATACGGAATAAGTAGGTAGGTATTTGAAGCGTCACGATTTAGTACCGAAGCGGGAAACATGAGTTGGAAACATGAGTTGTTTGCGAGACAATGCGCACATATGTATCCTTTCAGCATATACCCCCATCTGTCCCTCCATACCTATAATGTACCCTACCCTAATCCATCATGTATGCGTCTCTCTGCCCTATTGCCAGGTACCTGTCCACTTGGGCTTCTTCAAACTTGTACTTGCAAATTTTTGCATAGCGGGGAATATGACACCTGTTTGGCCCAAATCAGTCCCGTTAGTTCCATTCTCATCGAGAAATATTAGGTATAGTTGTATGATTTTTTGCGCAAAAGTATTGTGCAAAGGTAGGTAAGATGCGAGGACACGAAGACGTACCGAAGGTGTGATCCCACCCACAATTAGGACCCAGGGGCAATTTGTACGTTAAAATTCGTCAGAAGCGATATAAAGTCGTTGGCAATTACAGTTGCTAGCGCGCAGGGGCAGTCACACCCCCCTACACAAGCACTCGTAGTCGAAGAAGGTGTCCCGTCGGGACATATAGGGAGGCCGGCAGTTAGAAGCGCCAGAAGTGCAAGTTGTAACCCCGAGCAGTTACCCCCCCCTACACAACATGAAGCATTCGTAGTCGAAGAAGGTGTCCCGTCGTTTCCGGTAGCACAAGGGGCACACGGACATTGTCCGGTTAGACGCGGCAGAATTGCAAGTAGTGCCGCCGCGCCGTTTCCTAAACAACATGCACTGGAAGCATTCGTACAGGTAGTCGGAGAAGGTGTCCCGTCGTTTCCGGTGGTGTTGACGACGCAGGCAGTATGACGCAAGTAAGCTTCGATAGAGGCATGGTCGGAGAGGTTGTACTTGGACCAGTCAAGTTGGGTAGTAGGGAGGCCGGTAGGGGCACACGAACATGGTCCGCTTAGAATCCCCAGAATTACAAGTAGTAAGGTAAACGCCGGTGAACAACATGAAGCATTCGTAGTCGAACAAGATGGGAGGCCGGGAGGGGCAGCGCTGGTAGGGGCAGCGCCGGTAAGGGCAACGCTGGTAGGGGTAGCGCCGGTAGGGGCATCGCCGGTAGGGGCAGCGCCGGTAAGGGCAACGCCGATAAAGGCAACGCCGGTAAGAGCAGTAACGGTGGGAAGAAACTTCATGGTAGCAACTTTGGAGATGATGTGAAAGGCTGAGTGGCGAGTTTGGTGGTTGAAGTTGGAAGAGGAGAAAGGAAGCAAAGGGAAGGAGGTAGGAAAGTTGGAGGGTCTCTGCTATTTAACAAAGATGGAGAAGGTGATGATAAGAAAAAAGAAAGATGAGCTGGATTTTCAGAGTAAACCTCGCCCTTATATACACGACAATCAACTATACGCTGCCCTAGTAACCGAGTAACCGACGAAGTATCAGAGCCATACCAACAAAGATACAGACCTCTACCGTGGAAACTCGCCAGATTGCACGTGGCAGTGCAAACCTCCACTGCCAGAAAACCAGGTTATCTAGGCAGAATAAGCACAGTCCTGTAAGGCTCACGTCCGGCTTCCTGTACAGTAATGTGTGTGTGAAAAGATGGAGGGCAATGTCGCTGGTCAGGGGCTTGTCAACTCGGCCTTTTCGACTGTGCCACTTGCTGGGAGCACATTAGGTAGGTATACTGCTTCCTGTACTTACTGTCAGGCGCTCAAAAAGGGTTAGAGATTTACCAATCTGGCGAGTTTCTACGGTACACCATGCCAAGCATCACGAGATTACTGGCTTACTGCGCTCTGTGCGTTCGTTATGCTAGTAAGCCAATATATCGTACTACTGTACTGCGCTGGGCGTTCGGTATCGCTTTAAACCACATACCTTACTATTGCATTACTAAGGTATGCAGGGTATACAGCTGCGGTGCTCTCATACTGGCATAAACATGGGTTTTTACGCAGTATGAAAGCGAAGAACGCAGTAAGAACTCCAACGATTTCTGGCCTTCAAAGGCAGCCCATTGCGGGAGTTGGAAGTCGACTGGGCGAAGTGCAGCGACTTGCAGATTTTTACTGGAAAACAGCCGAACGCAGAAAACACAGCAGTATGCCGTTGCTTACCTAATGCCATATCAACTTCCTTACTGTTACTGGCATACTGGGCTTCCGAACATAGCATCAATTACAAACTCGCAACATGCTTTCCACAAGATCTAACGCACCTGCCAACATAACCCTTCTCCTCTATCCTTTTCCCTCTTCCATACCCTCATCGTCACCCCTCACTGTCCCATCCAAACATCTACCAATTAACCCACACAACCTCAGGCAACACCCCCCTCATAATCTCCCAATGTCCCCGCGCGCTCTCCTCCTGCCACTTCTCCAAAGCAGCCGTATCATTCCTCCTCAAAACCCCCAGTTTCTCCGCCTCGGCCACGCTCCCATTGACACCCCTGAGGAGGTCCTCATCCGTGACTTCCCACTTGGGCAGCAGGAAGGCTTCCCTACTCGGTGAGTTGAGAAGATCGCGGGAGGTAGGGTTGCGGAAGGTAACCTCGGAAGAAGAAGACTTGGTGCAGAAGATGACCATGTTGGTAAAGTCGCGACCGTTGTGTAACTCGGCTTGTGCTTCGTCGCGCGGGTGTTCGCGGAAGATGCGGCAGGAGGAACCAAAAACGGAGCGGATGGTGTTGACGACTAGGAGGGGCGGGGGGTGGGAGAAGTCGCCTGCGTAGTTCTACAACAAACAAGCCCTCTGTTAGTGACTGTTGGTGGTGTAGAAGAAAAGGGTAGGGGAGAGGGGAGGAACGTACAATGGCCACAACGCCGTCTGGCTTGAGGAGCGAGTTCAAGTTCTGGAGGAATTCATAAGTAAACAGCGCGACGGGCTCGGCGCCGCCGGTGAAGACATCATGGATAATGTAGTCGAATTGACCGACACCCTGGGTCTCATTGACGAGACGGTCGGTGTAGCTGACTGCGTCTTCGATCACGGCGGTGTGGTTGGACGGAAGCTGGAAGTATTTGGTGGCGAACTCGTGGACGACGGGGTCGATTTCGACGACGGTGGTGTTGATGCCGTGGGCGACGAGGGCGGCGGGAGTGGTTCCGATGCCGAGACCACTGTCAAAAGTCAGTAAGGGTATAAGAAGAGGGTAAAGGGAAAAACGTACATAACGAGGGCCTTCGCCTCATTGTCAGGAACCGGGTTGGGCACATCGACCAATCTCACAGCTTCCAACATGGCAAACACACCATAGATAGGCTCAGCAACCTGATTCCCCTTGAACCGATCCGTATCCTTGAACTTCACCCACTCGCCACCAAGCAGACTGTGATCGCACCTCAACACCCTAAACCCATCATTCAGACTCTCCACCACCGAGACATATCCCGTGATCGAATCCCGACGGTCCAAAATCTTCCACCCCTCCTTCTCCATCCCACTGTTCAACCAAGAAAGCGCCATAGGCGACGGCAAATGCGGGTTCAAAAGCGTAGTATGCAGCAACGCCGGCAGCCCCAACAACAAGAACTTGGACGGCGCAATGGTCGTGTATGAAGCAGCCAACAGGCCCTCCAGTCCGATCCTGGTCATGTAGAAGTTGGTGCCGATATGCTGCCCAATGAAGCTACCGCTGAACTTCTCCGCCACCTTGAAGAACCCGAACGATCCCAGACCAGGCACGGCATCAGCGATGGGCTTGGGCAGCGGGCCGAAATCGGCATACTCTAGGTTCGTCGCGACACAGGCCGAGGAGATGGTGATCAAGGGGAAAATCGTCAAGAGCTCCGTGACCAACGGTCCATAGGAACCACCAAGGTACCCGCTCGCGCGGAACAAAAGGTACTGGACAGCCGGAATGTACATGGCGATCAGAGGCAGCAGCTCAACAGGCTCAATGGGCAAGGCGCGATCCAAAAAGACGTTGGAGGCCCAACCGGTGAAACAGGCGGCCATGACCAGCTTGGAGTGCCATATCGACGCGGGGATGGAGCCGTAGACGGGCGAGAGCACGAGCTGCGAGACGTTGGAGGCGATGGCGATGAGGCCAAGCAGGATGATGGAGTGGATGTAGATGGCGAGTTGGCCGGCCCAGTAGCCCTTTTGCGTGCGAGCCTTTTTGGCGAGGTCCTTGAGTTCTTGCTCGTAGGCTTCTTTGGATTTGGTGAGGAAATCGGGGGCGGATGTTGCTGTTGTTGTTGTTGTTGTTGTTGTTGTTTCTTTGGGGGTCGTATCGGCCTTGGAGGCCTTGCCCCTTTTTGTTGCCTTTGGGGGCATGATGTTGATGAGGGAGGTGGGTCGGGGGTGTCAGATATCAGAGGTCATGAGAAAGGGAAAAGGCAAGTCAAGGTGTCATCGATTGGGGAGGGACAAGATCATGAAGCATTCATAATGAGAACAAAAGATAAGGACAAACGAATTGATAAAAGGGTATCCCAAATGAAGCATCCAGCTGCAATGTGGTCTCAATGATCCCGGTCTCGTCTTGATGGTGGCATCGCGTTTCACGAGAAGAGGAAAAGAGCTGTTCCCAATCGCGAAGAGGAGGGGTAGCTTCTGGAGGAGTGGATCCCATTGGGCCCTACGGGCGCCGTCAGCAAGCGACGGACCCACAATTGTGCGCTAACGCGGCCACTAAGGTGCAACGCCCGGGGTAGCCTACAGCGAGCTGGAGAAATGTTGGGCATAGCGTCATTGGAATTGACACGTGAAAGTCGACTTGTGCCCATAGAAACTCGCAAACGCTCCGATGCTTTCCATGCCGGAATCGGTCCTGAGCCGGATTCCTCAACATTTTTTTAAAGGCCACCAAGTCAAGTCTTGTCCTCCTCCAACATTTTCTTTCCCTCTCGATCTCTCTCGACTGCCCAACCACCAACGCACCTGTTTCGAACACTATCCTCCAAATCATCGCCATCATGCCTCTCGTCGTCCAAGATGTCGCCGACCTGTTCAACTTTGTTGACTACAGCAAGCAGAGCCTCGCCAGTACGCGACTCCACACCAATATTCACATGTCACACGATCCATCTTGCTAACCACCATGCGCCAGTCTCTGCTGCTGCCATTGCCTTCAACCCTACCTTCTGGAAGTGAGTATCTTGTGCCCTCTACCTGATCGCGACATCAGCTAACCCCTCCCTAGCATCGTTGCTCGCAGAGGTTCGTTCGCGCAAGCCTAACCAACCCAACGGCCCAAACGCCGCTCGATACCGAGACCCTCTAACACATGTCCACCACAGAATACCGCACCAAGTTCCTTACCCGCGCTTTCGGCGGCAATGCCCAGGTAGCCTGCTACTTCCTGGCCGCCACCATCTTCGGCCTAGGTCTCTTCCGCGACTTCCTGTACGAGCGTGCCCTCCGTGACCAGCCCTCCCACCCGCTCCTCGAGGGCACCAACGTCAACTACGCCGCCTATGCCCTCCTTGGTCTCGGCAACCTCTTCGTCATCTCCTCTACACTGCGCCTGGGTATCACCGGCACCTTCCTCGGTGACTACTTTGGCATTCTGATGGATAACATCGTCACCGGCTTCCCCTTCAACGTCACCAGCGCCCCCATGTACTACGGTTCCACCATGTGCTTCCTCGGTACCGCGCTTCTGTACGGCAAGCCCGCTGGTCTTCTTCTGACCGCCTGGGTTTTCTTCGTCTACCTTGTCGCTATCCAGTTCGAGAACCCCTTCACTGCCGCGATCTATGCCAAGCGCGACCGCGAGAGGGCCAAGGCTGCCGGTACCGGCAAGAAGGAGCTCTAAATCTTGAGCAAACAAAAACAAGAATCTGCAAACGAAGGCGGTCCCTGAGCTATTGACTCAGTCTCGGGGACTGCTGTGCCCGACCGAAAGGTTGGGCATGTGGGCATGACGTAGGTCCCTATCTCCCCCTGCGTTCCCACCCCACCACCTCCAAACAAACACATGCTGACTCGACATGTGTCACCAGGAAAATTATACATCGCCGGGCTACTCACGCACGCATACAGTCCAAGTTTGATGGTGATAGTCAAACTGGCCTGCCTGCCTATGCGTCAAGCGTAAGCCTCCGTCTCTCAACGAACGGCATATAATGGTGATTGTTATAACTGGTGCGTGAAAGAAAGCACCGGACGAACAAGCCTGCCAGGATATCAAAGAGAAGAAAGGGTGATGATGATGATGTGCGAGAAAGGAAACAGGTGCGTCCGGTGCGTTGGCCATCAACTGGTTCCAATGGAGACCAAAATTGGTGTGGAAAGATGTTTGAAGATACTACTACTGTACAAAGATCGATATACTGTATACATGACATAGGACATGAATGATGACTATGCTCGACATGAGTCGGGTCTTGCTCCCCTCTACTTGTTGTTCCTTCTGTTTTGTGGCAGCAATGCTGAATGAGGATTGTCGCCAGGGAGAGACGGGAGGGAGTCACGTCCTGACGGCGGAATGACTAAGGTATCTATGCCTTACTCACCTGTCCTGCTTCGTGGCCACGGTGGATATGTATAAAACGCCCATGACCTCCCACATGTTGATCCAACTCCATCACCTCGCAAGGCAGTCGCTAATACCCAACATAGATCGACATCATGCCCACACATACCTACATAACCACGATACCACAACCGACCGTACCGCGCCTGTACGTGAGCGACTCTGACGTACCTCTAGACTAGCAGCCCAGAGCACCACTGAGTCCCTAAACCCTCTCCCCGGATCAACATAGTAGGAGTCGTAGTTAGTTGAGCATACACACACAAATCAGGTTCTCAAACCCGCCGTATCTGGTCTACAGAGAGTAGACAATTAGGTACTTCAGCCTTGGGACTGGAACAACGCCCTATACCTACTATCCCCAATCGTGTGGACTTTCCGCTACCAAGCGACACTGGACCCCCCCACACGTGTGTTCCATGTCCAACGTCCGTCTGGATCATCTGTTGGGATTTTGGAGGTCGGAGGATGGCACGTGGCAAGCCGGATTACTAAAGTTAACGGCGGCGGCGGCTTTGTCCGTGGTATCCGTTCCCGGGCATTGTATGTCCTTGGTGTCCAGTGGTCACCGTGGCGGCTGGGGTTCTCGGTGGTGCCGCCATGGTCGGAGATCAACTCAACCGGGCAGACACAGCGCCATAATGGCGGTTTGAGGAAGCGGGTGGAGGGGGCATGGTCGGAGGTTCCTCGTGTACACGTACATGTAAGAGCATGTTGGTAGACACTGTTGTCATTTGGGACAAGACGGGCAGCCAACATGAAGTGTTTTTTGCTTCTGCGTTTGGCACATTCATCGCCCTCCGCCGCTGTTCCACCCAGCCCAACCACGACGGCCCCTTACGTTTCACTAAGCACGCTCCCGCCGATGGCTTAACACTGTACGGGGGATAAACCGCGGACGACATACTGGGTCCGCATTTTCCAGACGTACATACTCGTACTTCATGACGCGGCGGTACGGCAACGTTGCGATGGGGTCTACGCACGCGTGCCCAGGCTCACGATGGGGAAATACTCGGTCCATACCTTACGTATTTCCCACTGAGGGCGACACGTCCTTGACCAGGGACGAAAATAAGACTTTACGCTACCTACAATGACCATGCCAGAGAGGCACTGGCCATTGCGTCCGTCCAAATTGGCAACCTAGCTTCGTCCTTTAAGGAGAGGAGATATGGCAATCCTTGCCAGCTTTGCTTCACGCTCTTCCGAAGTTTCATTCTCCTTCCGCTGCCGCATCGATTTCCATTCTTCTCTTTGCCAGCCTTGCCTCACGCTGTTCCGAAGTTTCATTCTCCTTCCGCTGCCGCCTCCATTTCCATTCTTCTCCTTGCCAGCCTTGCCTCACGCTGTTCCGAAGTTTCATTCTCCTTCCGCTGCCGCATCTATTTCCATTCTTCTCTTTGCCAGCCTTGCCTCACGATCCTCCGGACTTTCATTCTTCAGAAACTCGGTTCGGAAACCGATGGGTGGGGGGGAACTGGGAGCGGTGTGTCTCTGTACTTGAAGAGATTGAGAGTACCCTTGAAGGGCTTCTCTAGTTGTTACGAACGCAATGTCCTGGGATTGTTCGCCGTTGGCCATGAATGCCGTTGCGGTCAGGACTTCGTTTGTAACCTCTGCGAACCTGGACGGACGGGTTGTGGACCTAATCCCCACAAGCCGATGCATGTCTATTCCTTGCCATCTTCATTCCCTTCTCGTACTCTTTGTGGGTGATTCGCCCTTCCGTCTTGTTCTTCTTTACTTCGAGGAGATACATTTCCTGTTCGGCTATCTCTTTCTCTGTCCTCGCGATTTGTTCGGCAAGGTGTCTGGTGCTTTTTTGAACAACTCCTGAGGGACCAGGCTCCGTATCAAGTTCCTCCCAGGAGCTTGAAAGCCTCTCATGGACCCTTCGTCGTTTCTGGAGGCGTTTCTCGACGTCTTCACTCATTTTTGCGTGGCCGTGAAACTCGTGAATTCGACAATGGGATGTCGTTGAAAGTCGGGAGATTCGGCCCTTTGGTACCCGATGTACGCCATCATGGTTGTGGCCCGGCCGTAGGTCTTGTGGTAAACGCAATGTCCAGCTGTTGCAAAGACGGTTGGTGATATCGAGTATTCAATCCCGTGACTGGAGGAAAGATGCAGTTGGCGATAGCCTGGGAGGGAGATAAGATGGAAGGACAGAGACTTTTCTCTGAAGAATCCAACGATATGATAGAAGAGACGCGTTGGATTTTTGGGGATTCCCCAGGACTTCAGACGAAAAGCGTGGGCATCTCGGAAAGGGCAACGTCGGTTCCTTTGTTTAACTCTTCCCTCCGGTATCCGGATATTCTTTGGGGGAAGCCTAGCTACACCCACCCCAAACCTACCGGCACCCAGTTTTTTTCTGGGATCTACCAAATAGTGGGGCAGCCAGTTGGATGATAGTTGATATTGAAAATCCCGTTTTTACCCGTTAAATTTCGTCTTTCTAATACATTGAAACATTGATCCTGCTTAGTCAAAATTTTCGAACTTAATACTTTATACCTTTTTACTCCAGACCGCTCCCCTTATACTGCTAGTTTGCACTACTAGTTTGCACTACCACTTTATACGTCGTACATTAATATTAATATTCCTAACGTATATAATATCGTTTAAATCAATTACTTTTAATCGCGTTCAATTGATTTTGATTGCGTTCAATTCCCTTTAATTATTTATAGAGAACATCTTTCTGCACTGCCATAAAAGTCTTACGACACTGTCGCCCCACCCTTCCCGCCCGCCAAGGCACGCCAATGCACCCCAAAATTTTT